>LOEQ01015735.1:0-14812 GCA_001685075.1 Bramus lutescens | reverse complement strand
GGTTGCTTCAACATTGCAAATGAGACTTTGGGTGACTGCTCAGGCAGCCAGTTGTTTCTGCCATCTGCTGCACATTTTGGAAACTGCTTGATTGCACTTCCTGCCTACTCAAGTAATATTATCTCCCTTCTTAGGCCTTCACTTGGGTTGAAGATTAGATAGTCGTAGTTACTGTCCTCTTATGATGTAGCCAAGCCATTTCCAATACAAGACTTATATTCCTTAGGATAGAATGTTTATTAAAACATTTAGCATACGTTCCTTGCTTAATATTATTTATGCTGGTTGTAATTCTGATCTTATACTTGATACCTGTTCCTAGTGTATATTGTTTTATATTGGGTTTGGAACTCTCTTATTTAAACAAATGGGGAGGTGCTGTTGGAGCTCCTTCCACTTCTATAGCCAATAGCCTTTAAGACACCAGCCCCCTTGGGCGTGGTCTCTTATACTATAAATGCAGCTCTAAAGCCTGTGCTCACTCTCTTGATTTCGGATCTCGCTTTCTACTGCTAGATTCTATTCCCGTTTCCTGTTCCTGCAAAGGATTGGGTTCTAGGACAGTGATCTGTAAGTCTCCCCTAAATAAATAACCCTTTATTATACTTAATTCTGAACTAGTGTGGGATTGTTTTGTATCTTCCGACATCATACCCCGAGTTACCTATGAGGGAGAAAGAACCTGCTCTAACGTTAGCACTAACGTGTAGCCTTGGTGACTTAACTAGCAAAGCATCTGTAGGAACTAGGCAAGTATGGAGCACAGACTTCCATGATGGCCCCTCTGGGCTCCAGCAGCTCCTCTCTTCAGATGTGAGTCTCTTCCCTGGCAAACTCCCAGAAGTTTCAGTGATTGCTCACTCCCACTTTCAGTGTGTTGTGTGGGATAATGATGTGATAAAGGATTGTGGCTGGCACATGCGAGATATGACAATGCTAAGACCTGTCCCTCTAACTGTCAAGAGGTGTCCAACACCAAGCCAGGCTTTCCATAAAGCACAGAATACACCATAGACAAAATGCAAGACGTCTGTGGTACTAAGATATGACCAAGAGAAAGCTCATGGCAAGGGACTCACCTGAGAATGTCATTGGACTTCAGACCCAAGGACTTCTGAGACTTTAAGTCCAAGATAACAATGGGTGCCTTGTTCTAATGTGCTACAACCTAGATGAAGCAAACACAACCAAATACTAAAGAAGAAAAAGCCTGTTAATCAAGAAAAAGCTTAACTGTTATTTTAAATGACCTTTATTGTTTCCTTATTACAGCATATTGATACAGGTGTGTGTCTGCGATGGTTTGTTATTACAGCATATTGATACAGGTGTGTACATCTGTGATGGTTTGTTATTACAGTATATTAATACAGACTGTACATCTGCGATGGTTTGTTATTACAGCATATAGATACAAGCCGTACATCTGTGATGTTTTTTTGTCACAGCATACAGATACAGGCTGTACATCTGTGATGGTTTGTTATTACAGCGTATTAATACACGTGTGTGCATCTGCCATGGTTTGTTATTACAGTATATTCATACAGGTGTGTGCATCTGCGGTGGTTGTTACAGCGTATTGATACAGGTTGTGCATCTGCGATGGTTTGTTATTACAGCATATTCATACAGGTGTGTGCATCTGCGATGGTTTGTTATTACAGCATATTCATACAGGTTGTGCATCTACAGTGGTTTGTTATTACAGCATATTCATACAGGTGTGTGCATCTGTGATGGTTTGTTATTACAGCATATTCATACAAGTGTGTGCATCTGCGATGGTTTGTTATTACAGCATATTGATATAGGTTGTGCATCTGCGATGGCTTGTTATTACAGCATATTGATACAGGTTGCACATCTGCCATGGTTTGTTATTACAGCATATTGATACAGGTGTGTGCATCTGCAGTGGTTTGTCACATCACACGCTTGTGTGGTGTGTTGAGGGACAACTCACTAAGGGGACCTCCAGGTGGACTTTGGCGGCATGCTTTTTCTTCCATTAACTGCGTGAACCTAGATAAATTGTTTTTACCTTTCCTGTGCCCTGGGCTGCTTACCTGTAAAGCTGGCACAGCGGTGTAGTAGGAGCAATAGCTGTCACTGTGTGTGCCAGCTGTACCACACATTTTACATAGGAATATCTAAAATCTCCCCCAAGCCTTCAAAGTCCTCACTAGTCAGCCCGTGCTCACTGAATGACTCCCGGCCTCCCCAGCTGTAAGCTTGACAGCCTTCGGTGCAGAGTCACCCTCTCTGCCCAGCAACCTGCATTTGTCAGTACCATTGTTCTCGTGTATCTGTGTTACATGCGTTCTTATAGGCTCGTTGCAAAGACATCCAGTAATAATGAACAGAAAAATCCCTGTGAAATACCAGCATACACAGTCACTAGTGTGACCCTCTACAGTTCTCAGAACCTATCACCCAGGGCACTTGTGGGTTTCCTCATTTGTGTGAGTGAACTTTGGGGTCTGGTGAAGAGAGGAAAAGCAAGTGAGGCACTCAGTGGCAAAGCAGTCACTGTTGGCTTGTGGTACGTGTGGGTCCAACTTAATGTTTTAAATTTTATTGTTCATCATGTTGTACTATTAAAGGTAACCTATCTATCTGTATATAATAGATAGCTGTTTAAAATATTACATAGTAATTGTCTTGTTTCTTGAAACAGTCTGTCACCCAGGCTGACCTGGAATTCATCATTTAGCTGCCCGAGAATTCATGGCAGTGCTCCTGCCTCAGCCTTTTGAGTGCTGAATTGCACGTGTAAGCCACAATGCATAGCTAAGTGTGCTGTAGATGGCCAGTTTCAGCCTCCTGCTCCTGTTAGTCAGGAACCCCATCCCACCACACTGCTCATGGATCAGAACCAGATAGGATCTGCCCTAGGAGGCCACGTGCATGAAATTTCACACTTGATCCCAGGGGTGCTCACCTGGCCATGGTGGTGAGCACTGTAAGCCAGCTCCCACAGCATATTCCACCACAGCCACCAACCAGATACAGAGCCAGGAAAGTCAGTTGGGAAGAAAGGGGGACAGGATTAGAACTCTGCTCCTAGAGCGGCAGAGCCTCTAATAGGACAGACCTGTCAGTAGCAGCTGAAAGGGGCTGTGGGCTGTCAGGGAGAGAGCTTTTAACAAAGAATGCAAGACTAATAGACAGAGGTTGCTGAGGGATTCCAGAAGCAGCCCCATCACAAGTCCTGGTTTCAGTCCAGATGTGAACACCAGGGAAGGTCCAAGTGGCTTGTTCTGAAGGAACTGAGATATGGGAAGTTTCAGTGAGATGATAAAGCCAAGGACAGCATGAGCCCCATCACTGCAACCAGTTCCCTACTTAGGAGACTTGGCTTGGGATTGAAGGAGAATGTAAAGACAAGTGACCAAAGTAAGAGAGAGCTGCTTTGTGGTAGACTAATAATTCCGATTGTCCTAGGAGATTTGACACAGGAAAGGACTGGAGAGATAGCCCGGTGGATGAAGGGCTTGTGCACAATCATGAGGACAGACTTTGGAGTCCTCAGCGCCCACATATAAACCAGCTCTACAGTCCTAGCCCTCAGGAGATCGAGAGGGCTGTTCCCTGAGGCAAGCTGCCTAGCTTGACTCACCTGATAGGCAGCTCAGGGTTCATTGAGAGACCCTGACTTAGTGGAGAGCAATTGAGGGAGACACAAACCTGGCCTACACATGCATGCACGTGCACACACACATAAGGGAGGACAAAGGGGCTTTGAAAGAAAACACTGAAAAGCAAGGATTTGAGCCCTTGTCCTGTTAAACAGATTGCCTGAAAGTTGCTCATACTTGGTGTGCATTAGGGCTCAGGAGGAGTGGGGCTTGAGCCTACCCTTGTCTGTTCAGTTTAATTTGTGGAGACGTACTGACACTGGGTAAGGGGGAGGGGTGGCTTTGTGAGTCTGGAGGAGGGGATCACACAGGGCTGCATTTCCCAGCACTGCCCATCCCTCTGCCACCCAGGCTCTCCTCCATGACACCAGAGACCCGCCTCACTTCTGTGCAGCTGATGCCCTGTCCAGGCGGATATTGTCCCAGCTGACAGGGAGTGTTCTTGCCAAATGCCAGGGCCATGGTCACATCTGCTTGTCTCTCTCTGCAGCGTGTCCCAGGCTGCTTGGGAACACATTGTATCCAGGGGGCAGCTTTCACAAGGCCTAATACTCTGAAACGACTCTAAACGCATGCCGTGTAGAGACACGCTCCCGTTGTCTTGCCTTTACTGTTATTGTGTTTGACGTGGCCTGCCTCCGTGCTGTCAGCCCGTCAAAGCCACTGCTCTCCGGCAAGGTGCTTCTCCATAGGCTTTGTGGTCATTTTGTTTGATTACTTTTTCTTTCCTCTAGATGATGAGATGTTCCGGTTCCTACAGCCACACCATCTGAAAGGCTTGCTTGCCGTAAACAATAGGGATAAGTCAGGCACAGTCTATTTAAGCAACAAAACAACTAAAAGGCTTCTGGCTTCTGCCTTTTTTTATGTTTAATAATGGAAACCTCATTTCCAGTAGTCCTCAGCAGGGAACTCGATCCAAGCAGAGTTCTTTCTTTGTCCTTTGCACCTAGATGACAGGAGAGTCTAGACTGCAGCATGGACTCAGTCCTTGACCCCAAGTACGGACTCAGGGTGCTGAGCGAAGCCTCAGACCACCCCTGTCCCTCCCTCTCTTCTCTTCACAGGCAGCTTTGTTGCTGACACAGATGCACTAATCAGTCGTGGGCAATTTTTCTACAGGGCCTAACAGACGGATCTTATCATAATTATGAAAACTTTTGATGTGTGCATGGGATGTTGTATTTTTCTTAAGATGCCCTGGGGGCCCCTCCTCCCAGTCAAGCTCTCAAGTACAGGGCTTTGCAAAGACAGACGGCCACATAGACTGAAGGCTGCCTTTGAGACAGACATTGATTTTAAATTAAGATCATAGCTGCTATGTTAACAGACCTAGCTGTGTGTAGTTGCCCACTCCCCGTGTCTGAAATGAGGTGGGAGAGGGACTAGCCTGTGCTCTTGCTGATTGGTGGCCTAGATCCTAGGTCACTGAGTCCATGGCCTCAGGCTGTAGTCACTGTGCATGGTTATTCCCCTGTCATGTGCCTGCACTAGATGGGCAGGAGAATTGGCTTTGCAAAGATTCCCACAGGTTTCAGAAGACAGTGGTATTCTCAACCTCTGTCTCCCACAATCTTCTACATGGGCCTTGCTAATAAATTCTGAATAGTGTGAGAAGTGAATTGTTATCACTTAGGAGTGCTTTCCAAGCATTTAAATGCTGGGGTCTTAAACACCTTTTGCAAGAAGAGTGTTGGGTGGAAGTCAGGATAGATGGGGCAAGTGTTTGCTGCCCATGTCTGATGAACTGAGTAATATTCCAAACACACACGTAAGAAGTTGGGCATGATGTCTCAGGCCTGGAACCCCTGTGCTGGAGAGGAAGGCAGATTCCCAGTACTCCCTGGCCCCTGGTATAGCTGAAATAGCAATCACCAGCTTCACTGAGAGGCCCTGTCTCAAAGAAGAAAGTGGAGAGCGATAGTGACACCACATTGACTTCTGATCTCCTCACACACGCACAGGCATATACAAACCTCATACATCACACACAGACACACACACATGCCCAACACCCTAAAGGAATAGAAAAGCATTGTCTTGTTTTCAGAATGGTCTCTTTATTTTCTTAGGCACTCCTGTACCATAGCTGAGTTGTCTTGTGTAGGCTCTAGAGATAGTAAACCTGATTCAAGGCTTTGGGAAAGAGAACCGAGCAGACTACAGTGTGCCTAGGAAAGAGCGCCATTGGTAAGATGATTTAATGTGTGAGATATAACAGCGGCTTGTGCCTGAGGTCCCAGTGCTGTAGAGGCTGAGAATGCCGGGTCCCTGGGGCTCTGGACAGCCAGTCTCGCTCAGTCAGTGAGCTCCAGGAGAGCAACTAGAGAAAAGATGGGCACTCTCCTGAGGAACTTCACCTGAGGTAGACTTCTGGCCAATGCACATGAACACACGAGCACAAAAGCAAGGGACTTTTTCTTTACAATAAAAAGTAAGCTCATGACTGTCGTGGGAATATAAAATGCAAGTATTGGAGTTTATTGACTTCATTAACAGGGAGAAAGCGGCTGTTACTGCAATTTCAAAGGAAAAGCCAGAGAAACAGTCACTCGTGGGAAACAGTGAGGTCTCTAGTTTGCAAGTGATCTTGACGTGGGCTTTTCCACCCTTGGCCACTTGGCCTTCAAGACCGTTCCTTCACCTATCTGAGGACGGGAACTGTACCTTGTCACTTCTACTCTGTACGCTTGACAGCTGTAACGTTGTCCCGACAGAATTAGAATTTAAAGGGCAGACTCGGAAAGTATAGCTTTTCCATTAAAGGAAATTCTACAGAGGGTGTGTGTGTTTCAAGTGCTTCGAATGGTTAGCAGGACTAAATGATATAATAATCTCTACTGGTGTTTAGTAGAGCTGTTCCTGCCGCCATCACCACCACTCCTAATTATTTTGAAGTAAGAACTGAAGGCCCCTTTTTCCCTCATGTCTTCATTTCTTCTTCCCTGCCCTCTGCGTTTTCACCACCTGCATGAAAGCATATGCTGAGTGCATAGTGCATACTAGTAAATGCTTGCTGAATTAATTTTGCACAAACAGGTCTCTCGTTTCCTTACAGTCCTTCAGATTTTTATGCTATTTTAAAAAATAAATATGAACACAACTATTTATTTTTGAGATCATGAGACAAGATTTCCCTCTTCAATCTAATAAATATGTTATAATTTTGTATGACAGTAACCGTTTGAGAGCAAAGCAAAAGTAACTGGCTGAACTAATTTTTTTTTAAGTAGAGATTTATTCTGTAACAAGGAAACACTGTGGGCTTAGTACAAAGGAAAACTAATAGATGCCTATTTCTTACTAAGCTACAAAGTAGATTTCATGCTATTTTTCTCTTCTGCCCACATATTACCTCACTCATTGTGGCTGCACCTGTGTTTCAAACAATTTGTTCAGATGTATACAGTTTGCTCAGCAATGGTTTTTTATTATATTTAAACCTAAATATATGTATACATAGTAAAAATATGTACCACTGTTTTATTTGTATCTCTTTTTTCATTTCTGAAATACCTGGATGTTTTCAATTTGGATTGTTTAAAACCTCATGCCACTATCAGATCCCTCTATGTAGAAGTAAACAGCATTACTTTAGTAAATATGTTTCATTAATTTCCGCTCTGTGGTCTTTGGTCCCTATCCGAACCTCACGTCAAGGATTATGGCCCTGGAAATGAGGGCAGAAACTGTGGCTTGCAAAGTCTGAAGACTTTTAAATCCTTTCTTTCTTTGCGTTAGCCCTTTTGGTTTCTACTTGATCCATTATTTTTCTAAAACTTTTTTAATCTAGAAGACTAAAGTTAAGCAGAATTGGATAATTATAACTGGTTCCAAAAATAACAAGGCCTACCCTGAGTTCTTATATGTCATGTCTCTATACATTTGTAGCCTAGGATTGTGTTAGACTATTGGGAACAGCAGACAGGCATTCATGTATTCAAATTGTTCTCTCCTGACTAGTAAATAATTAAACAATTCTAATTGTATGAATTATAAGGACAACATCGCCATTTCCTTCCATCTATTTAAAATGTTTTAAAAGAATTCACTGCTGCATAATATCCGAAAAGAAATTGATCATACTTTTCCTGTAATAAATGTCGTCCTGACAGTAAAGCATTAGCAACCAATTGATAACCTAGCAACAATATTGTGATCTCTTTAGATAATTAATCTTTGCTATTTTCCTGTCAGAAGCAACAGTGCTTGATTTTATGTTGAGCCAGAAAGATTGCCAGTTTTGAAAATTAAAAAGCATTCCTTTTATATTATTCATCCCAGTAACAATTTATGATGGTGCATTTAGCTGCTGAGCGCTTGTCAACAAACGTAATTATGTTTCGATATAAACAAGATTGGTGGTTTTACTATGCAGCTCCATCTTTGGTGAGAATGTTTTGATTTAGGTTCAGATTATACAAACTGTGTGTTTATGTGTCATTTTCACCCTCCTTTGTTAATAATTTTTATTTCTTCTGATAATTACTTGTAGGCAAACAAGCATGCATTTAGGATCCTTGTGTACAGGAGACATCAAAAGGAGAAGAAAAGCTGCCCCTTTGCCAGGACCTACTACAGCAGGTAAAACGAAGCGGGAGGGGTGGAGCACAAATGCAGAGAGCATAAATCACCACAAGCAAAACATAGGCGATCCATAATCACTCGCCCTGCAAGAGAGGCATGGTTGCAAGAAATTGTAAAGCAGATCATTTGCCTTACATAAGGATGTATCGTCTTTCACCGTGTGGGCCTTGTAAGTAGCTAATCAATGAGACACGTGCTGTGCACACCCAGATGAGTGGGATGCAGCAAAGCTACCAAAGCTGCGTCTTTGCCTGGCTTGAGGAAATTTTCAGACTTGCCCAGGAAATGAAGTAGGCAGATGAACTGACGAATAGCTCACTACCTAAGACCATGTGATTACTAGACCTGAGTGGTAGGTACAGGACAGTCACTGTCCTGTGAATGAACATATTCCGAGCATATATGAAGACCTCCTTTTGCTCTTGTTCCTCCCTTTTCCTTCTCTTCCTTTCTGAAATAACCTGCCTACCCTTCCAAACAGAAGCCTAGGCTTAAACATGCTGCATGGCATTGGGTAGCAGGCATGCTCTAATTAGAACTGCCATGTGCAATATAAGTGAATTTACAGGATACTGTGAAGTGTTTGTCCTTTTACATTTAGAGATGACGCCTGGGGTCTCCCTAGCAAAGGTCAGAGACAAAGCTAGATAGGTCATGTGTCACAAGTGCCATCCAGTTATCAAAAGTATCATGTCCCAGAAGAAGAAAGGACCACGGGGTTGGGTGGGTGGGGTGATAGGAGAGTAGATCGCATCAGAATACATCATATGCAAGAATAAAGATATCATAGCAAAACCTATTATTTTGTACAACTAACGTACACTAATATAAAATGAATGACAAAGGAGACCTCTCTTGGATGTACTGACTTGAACCCAACTATGTGTCTGAAATTTATAGAAGATGCACTCAGCTATTACTGGGAGGAATGTACAATATTCATGAAATACTTTCAATATGTGTTATCTGTCCATGTAACCACATTTTAGGTCAAATAGATGTGATAAGAGTTTCCAGCCTCCCCTAAGGCTGGGGCAGGATTCCTCGACATCCCCATTCCCAGTGAACTCTGACCTCAGTGGCAAAAGCCACAGAAGGACAAGTCCTAGGAATGGACTATTGGCCCCGTGTGGCCACATTAACAAAGCAGAAGGCTGGAACAGGCCCTAAGATGAGCACCTATGTGAAGTGGGGACCAGAAGGGGTCACGTGGTCCTATCTACAGGAGATCTTGACTTCAGAGCTCAGGGCTCCACACTTTAACTATAGCCTAAAACAGTCCTTTGTTCATAAGCCTGTGCTGAGCATGTGCCAGCACATTCCAGATTCTGTTTTTCTGCAGGGTCTGTTGAGACCTTTTAAGATTTGGGACTTTGATTTTACTATTAGATTTTAGCTTATGGAATAAAGTTCATAGGCATTTAGTATGGTGGGGTTTGTCATTATTGTTTTGGTTTTGTGTTTTGTTTAGTTAGTTGCTAAAAATGTATGTCACTTATTTTAAGGGTATTTTCAAATCTGTGTGCGGCAGTTCTTTGCAGAGAGGAAGATATGCAGGTATTTGGGGCAAGACCTTAGTTTCAAGAGAATACCGTCTAACACTAATGACCAAGCCCTGAGTGAAGAAGGTGCTTATCCAAATGCAGTCAGAAAAGCCATTGCATAAATACAGTTGGATAATGAGGTTAGATATTGGATATCACTTTGTCCATGAAAATTGCTGTTTTCAAATTCTGGAGCAGAATTAGTCAAAGAAAACAGTGTCCATTGCATCAATACATTTCCCAGACTGTATTGACCTGTAGAATTCCTCTTGAAAAAGTATTTTTGAGGCTGAATAAATGGCTCCCTGGGTAAGAGCGCATGCTATGCAGATACTGGTACCTATGTTCAGATACCCGGCAGGCACCCAAAGAGCTAGACCCTTCCACGAGTGCTAGTATCTCCAGTGGTGCAGAGAACAGAGACCAGGGCATCAGTGACTAGGGCTTCCTTAGCACCAGCTTCGCTCCAGGTTCATGGAACAGAGCCTCATGGGAAATAAGGTTGAGAGGGGCAGTGGAACACCAAATGCCTCCTCTGACCTCTGTGTATATACACACATGCATACACACATGTATGTTCTTGCTGTGTTCACAGGGCCTTGCAGACCTTTCAAAAGACACACTTCCCTGATGTACACTCATGTTACTTTCTTTTCGTCAGCATTGAATCTAAATGAGGAAAAGCCCAAAGAAAACTCCTCCTCATGTGAAAGAGTCAGAGATGGACAGGTGGATATTGCTTGTAATTCTCTCTGATTTCTCTGTAGTTTATTGTGAAAACAGATAGCAGATATTTAAAAATAAAAAGCTTAGGGAATGCTTGCTGGAAATGTATAATTAGGAACTTTTCATTTGCCATCCCACATTGGATCCATAGAAGTTGATGACAGTCAGAGTGAACAGTTGTATAATACATTCATGATAAATGGTAATGTCTGTAAGACACTCTGAATCCCTGTGAAATTGAGCCCCAGATCTGATTGCAATGTGGCTAAAGTGGAGAAACTTCCCCCGGTCCTCTTATCAATTGTGCTGAGCAGAATTCAGTCTCTTTAGAAGGCTGTACCAGCCAGCCATGGTTTTGGTTGCACATTTATTAATTATGACAGGAACACCAAATTTATTTCACTGCTTTCACTTATTTACTGCTCTTTCACCTTTGTATTCAGTATTGACAATGGAAAATGAATATTGATATGGTTAGATATTGACTTTTTTAATGTATGGCTTGTTCTCTTCCTCCTTCAAAGTCACACACCAAAGCCTGTGTGTGTCACCAGCCAAGGATGTAGATATACTGTTGTGAAATTCAGGAATACTGAAGCCAGAGGCTTGCTAGCAAGTGCATTCTGTAGTCTGAGAAATGTCATCTGTAAAGGTGCAGAAAAGCAGTGAGCAACAGAGGAAGACCATTGTCACACTTCTTACAGGCAGTCAGTGGCAGTGGCTTGGTCTTAGTTTTTGGTAGAAGTCCTAGATTATTAAGGATTTGTTGTTAAAAATATTAAGTACCATTGTTGAGATATGGTGCCCCAACTATACCTGGCTATTTTCCACTCTGCCACACTGAGTTTAGTGCTGTTTGCAGTGGCTGCTGCCTGGCCTGTTTTGTTTGCTATAACCTAACAAAGAACACTCCTCCAAACACAATAAAAGGCTATCATGTCTTTCATTTAGGGTTTCATCACTTAAGAAAAGAAACTGGTTTGACATTATATTCTCACTTAAATCTAAATGATTTTCATTGTTTAAAACCTAAATGCAAAGCTGGATAGCTCACTCTGGGTGATAGTGTGCGAACATTACCAAGGCCCTGGGTTCCATCCCCAGCACCTCAGAATAAAATAAAATAAAAAGCAAGTGAGTGAAACTTTTGACCAACGGTAGTAACCACTAACATATTCTTACTTCTTGTCCCTAACGTAGATACTGAGAATATAATACAGCTCACAGTTGGGATAACATAGCTAATAACATCCCCGACCCTCTGCTGGCTAGCAAAGACTGGAAAGAAGGAGGGAGAACCAATAAACTTCTGAATACAGGGCAGGGACAGGACAGGCACATGCTTGCTGTTACATAGGAAGCAGCCTGTCACCTCCCCTTCCACTAGATGTTGATCCAACATCAATACAACACTTTAGGAGCCAAATTACTCAACAAGCTGCCAATTAGGCTTGCAGTCAGCTGGATAGATTAGTGGCTAAGAGAGGCTGATGCAAGATTTTCATCTCTTGAGCCAATTATGCAAGTGAATTGCCCTCCACCACACTCCGCTCTGCAGAAGGGCTGAGGGGAGGACATGCTCTACTTCTGTAGACTCAGGGGACCCAGCAGACAGGCTAGACCTGGAGCAGGAAAAAGAATGTGGCTCCATTTGCCACAACCCCATGCAAGGAGAGCATTCTATGAAAGGACCTAAAAGATGTATCAGTGCTGGGAGCCAGAGAAAAGGGAACCATGACTGTGGGGTGGGCTGTGCTAAGTGCAAGTGTTCGACTCCTGGGTTTTTCTCTCACAGAACAAGACAGAGCAGCAGGTTCTTGCCTTTCAGAATCAGTTCATGAGAAGTGAAGTGGTCCTTCCTTTTGCTCATTTCCCACTGACCTATATGGGAATACAGCAAATTTAGAAATCACTGTCTTTTGTTTTTTGTTCCAAATACGAGATATTGCTTTATTTGATTGTATTTTCATGAAGTTAAAAAAAATTAAACAACATTGTAAACAATGAGAAAGAACAAGCAAGGTCTTTGACATTTTATAAACATGTAATTTTAGAAACAGAGTAACCGTTGCTGCAGGCCCCCATGCTTCTGTGCCAGCATTTTAAAATCACCGATTCATCCTTTTCACTGTTTAACTTAAGACTCGGTTTGGGCATCATGTAGTAATTTCCAGAGATGCTTTAAGTTGACCTCATATATTTTTCGTTTTCTTTTTTCAGTTAAAGCTGAATTTCTGCAATCTTTGTCCCAAAAATCTGTGCAACCAGATGTGTCGCCAAGGGCAGTGTCAGACCCCTGACTTGAGTTCAGCTTATTCACAGAATTAAATTAGCCTGTTGCTCTCACTTAAAAGCTGGAGCTGAGCGAGTGTGCTAGCAAGGTGTTCACTAGCAGCTGCTCTGCAGCTCCACAGGCTCCAGGTGGCCACCCCAGTTGCTGTTTTGAAATAAAAACTTGGTTGTTTGTTTTTGAGGTTAGGTGGGGGGTTTTTTGCTAGATTTACCAAAACATTAACCAAATGATTTTCTTTAATTTTTTGTAACTCAATGGTCCGTTTTTCATGTCTTCCATCCTTTCTTTTTGACAATCTCTAAGTCATAGTCTGTGTATTGATTCAAGCTGGTACTGGGGTTAGTCAAGAAACTGGCATAGACACCAGTGTTGTCGTCAAGCCACAAGTCATGGCAGGCTTTCCTGACACATGTTAAAGCATGTGTTTCTTGAGGTCATGGGCATCAAACCTAGAACCCTGCTCACATTTGGCATCTACCACTGAGGTGTCTCCAGCCCTTTGACCTGTTTCAATTAGCTAAGAATTCATATAATCACTGATTTTTGCAGTAGCCTAGGCCATATTGAATGCAATTAACTTCTCAAGTGGCAAAAACTGTTACTACTGTCCTAAAGCCCTGAAGATGAAGAATATAGGCATGTTGAATCAGTAGCTTAGTGCTCAGTTGATGGTTGCTCTGTATTAAGTAAGAGAGGGTATGTTTTTAAGTGTATCTGCAGCACTTTGCCTGATTCTTCAAGGCAGGGAGATCAACCCACTTCGGTTCCTCGGAATACCCGATAAGGGATATCATTGGCTCTACGCTGATTGTTCTTGTCCACTATGAAATACAAAGGACACATGAAAATGTGTGTGTAGAGTCTGAAGAGCAGCAACAAATCTCATCCATGTAACCCATCCACAGCAGAGCTAGTAGAGTTGCTATAGTCTGGAGCCCTTGGGTATTGGTTATTGTCAGTGTTGGTGCTTGGGGATCCTCTGGGCCATGTAATTCCTTTGAGGACAGGGTCCTAGCTTTTTCTATCGCGGTCAAAGGGTATAATAAGCCTGAGAAGTTGGCTGTTGTTTTTGCCAGGCAGGCAGGAAGCACGTCAGCGGTGATGATAGAGTGGTGTGTGAGTGGAAGTTAAGATGTACCAACCTCCTCGAGAGCCATTGAGTTTCAAGCTGTCCATTTCAGCCTCTGTTTGGGAGAACACTGTCCACATTTCAGGACAGAGACACCCCAGACTCAGGGACTGGCATCCTGTGGGTCTGTGAAGAGAGGGAGCTTCCGTCTGGTCTTAGGGAGAACCATCATGAAGAAATCTTCACTGTTCTTTTTCTGGATCATTCCCATGTTAGCTGCTTCTATAGCCATTGAAACATGGACCTGTAAGGAGAAGGCTGGGTGCAGAGTTAAGGGCTGTGGTAGACTGAACAATAAAGAAGAAGTTATCTTCTTCTAAGATGGGGGCCTGAGCTGAGATTGCCAGCATCCATGTTAAAGCTCAGCTCTGTGGCATGGGCCAATAACCCCAGGACTGGAGACAGACAGGGGAGTACAGAGGCACGCTAGCTGGGATCTACAGAGTCACCAAGCTCCAGGCTCAATCAGACACTGTCTCAGAAAGCCAAGTAGAGAATAATAGAGAAAGACCATGAATGTCAGCCTCTGGCCTCTGAGACATGCATTAAGTCACACATGCACAAGCGTACATTCTTAGGAATTCCGGGCACAAGTTGTTTTGGTTTGGTTTGGTTTTATTACCTCCAGAGTCCAAAGCAAATGAAAGGTATTGCAGGATAATTTGAGTTTTTCCCACAGCCCATGAGGCAGTGAAAACCCATCTGGTTGTGTGCTTCCGGTTTTGCAGGCCCTTGACATCCGTGAGCCCTCTGGCCTGTGGCTCTCTGTAAGGTAGGCAGCGGACCCTGTAGGATGCCTTTGTGGTGAGTGAGGACACAAAGGCCCTAGGGCTCGACTTTTCTCAGCCCTGGGTAGATCTTCACCTGTGGGCTGTCATGTTTTCATTTCAGG
>LOEQ01015734.1:0-11170 GCA_001685075.1 Bramus lutescens | reverse complement strand
AAGCCTCACTGTGGGTGTAATAGCTACTGGATAAAGGGTGCTGTGTGTATCCCAGCTACGCCATGCCACATACTTTGAACACAACTGCACATGTGTCTCGTGTGAACCTGCAGAGGGACCCTCCTTCCACTGGCTGAGCCTCCTTGACACTACCTCGTTGATGGCCAGTTGCTCTCCACCTCCTCTAGGGTGGCTGTAGTGGTGCCCCGAGTTGTGAAGCTCTTCATACAGGTCCTCCTGACTGCCTGTTTCCTCTGTGCACACAGTGTCCAGAGTTCCATCCGGCATCCCTGGAAAGAGAGACAACAGCAGGCAAAGAGCATCAGCTTGGGAGGTGGAAGAAAGTGGGTGGCAAAGGACCCAGGTGATTGTAGAACGAGTATTACTTCTTTGGGAAGAAGGAGGCGGCCAGGAGCTACTTTGTCAAACCATCCTTGCCTGCTGGATGCAGACCACTGACATCAATATTACAAGTCATCTTAGCCCTGGGCCATAGCAACCTGGTAGCCAAGAAGACATCAGGGTTGGCTGGGGCACATCATCTAAGAACTCTGAGTTCAATTAAAAGCCATTTACCAATGTCTATAAAGGGCCGTAAAAGACCTAAGAGAAAAGGTAATCTTGGGGAACCTTTGAGATAGCTCATCCAGTTAAGGTCCTTGCTACCCATCCTGACCACACATTTTCAACCCTTGGAATCTTTATGATAGAAGGGGAGAACAAACTCCTACAAGTTGTCCTCTGACCTCTACATGTATGCCAAGGGTCACACACAATGTGATTTTTGAGGCAAAAATATAACTATTTCTTATTTTTGAAATTATAATTTAATTACATTTCTCCCTTTCCTCTCTTCAAACTCTCCCATATGCCCTTCCCAGCTTTCCTTCAAATTCATGGACTTCTGATTTTTTCACTAATTGTTATTGCATGCATGCATGTATTTATATATACATATACATTACTAAATATAACCCATTGGGTTCATATAATGTTACTTGCTTATATGCTTTTAGGGCTGACTGTTGGCACCACACAACCAATTAGTGTATTTTCCTCAGAGAAGAGCACCTGTCCTGCTCCCAGCTCAGTTGCCTGTAGCTCTTCGTGTAGAACTGAGGCCTCTTGGGCTTTTACCTGTCCAGTATGGCATGTCTATTGGTATCATCCTTGTTCAGTTCATGCTTGGGCAGTTATGTTGTTGAGATTTTATGGGTGTAGACTTAATGTAGCTTCTGACATTACTAGGAGACAATCTCACAGTAAACATCCCGATCCTCTGGCTCTTACAATCTTTCTGCCCCTCTTTTATAACGTTCCCTCAGCCTTAGGTGCAGGAGTGTTTTGTAGATGCATCCATCAGGCTACACAACTCTGCACTTTCATTAGCTGTGATTCTACATGTTGATCTGTGTGGTAGTCTGAATATAATTGGTCCCCATAAAGTCATAGGGAGTGGCACTATTTAGGAGGTGTGGCTTTGTTGGAGTAGGTATGGCCTTGTTGGAGGAAGTGTGTCACTGTGGGGGTGGGCTTTGAGGTCTCATGTAAAATAAAACCAGGTATGGGGTACATTCATATAATCCCACTGCTTGAGAGGCAGAGGCAAGTAGATGCCTGATTGGTAAGCTCCAGGCTCAGAGAGAGATAGACTCTGTCCCAAAGATAAAATGACAGTAATTGAGGAAGGCACTTGACATCCACCTCTGGCCTTAAGCACATGCACAATCCCACACCAACACTTATAGCACATATACACACAGCACAACACAAGAAGGTCACATATAATGTAATGTGTACCCTCTGTCTTGGTCGGTTTCAAATCAGCTTGCCACATTTTGACGCACCTGAGCCGGGAGCCGCAGTTGCAGAATTATCTTAACTGAAGTGGGAAAACAGCTGTCTAGAGAGGGAGGAGGGTTGGTGCCAGCCCAGATGAAAAGCTGCTGGATTCAGATTATTCACGTTTGTTCCGCTGACCTTGCCAGTGGCAGAGGCGTTAATTACCCGATTGCTGCTGAGGAGTCCTTCACAGACCTCAGAAGCCGGCTTTTCCGGCGCCTCTCCAGGACCCCTCCAGGTTTTCAGTGCCTGACTGGAACTGTTGAGGCACACAGCCTCCTGAACTGAGAAACTACTGGGTTCTCGACCTCTCAGAAGTGAAACAGCTGTGTTGCTGACTTGACCCACATCGCATAAGCTAACTTAATAAATCTCTTCTATTCATTCTACCTGTTTCTCTAGAAAACCTTGACTAACCCTGCTTCTAGGTATATGACCTCGAAACGTGGAATCAGAGACACTGATGAACACTTGGATACCAATGTCGGTGACAGCATTATTCCTGATAACCCCAAGGGGGAAACAGCTCAGCTCCACACTGCAGAGGACTGGGCGTGGGAAATGAGCACAGAGTGCAGTATTATGTAGCCTAAAGAAGAAATGAACCTTGAGAACGCCATGCTAAGTGAGATCAGGGACACAGAAGAACCCGTACTGCATGACGCCACTTAATGTGGTGTCTAGACAGGCAAACGTATGTATTTTTGTTTTACATCCTGACCTGTTTCCCTTCCCTACTCTCCTCCCAGTCCCTCCCTCCCCTCCCTTCTGCTCACCGCCCCTCCCCATCGACTCTCTCTCCAGAAAAGGGCAGGCCTCCCATGGCTATCAACCAAACATGGCATATCAAGTTACAGTAAGACTAGGCCCCTCCTCACATTTTATTATTAATATATAATATATTATATATTAAGGCTGGACAAGGCGACGAAGAATGAGGAAAAGGGTCCAAAAGCAGGCAAAAGAGACAGCCCCTGTTCCCACTGTTGGGAGTCCCACACAAAGACCAAGCTACACACTATAACATATGTGCAGAGGGCCTAGGTCAGTCCCATGCAGGCTCCCTGGTTATTAGTTCCATCTCTGTGAGCCCCTACAAGCCCAGGTTAGTTAATCTGTTGGTTTTCTTGTGTCCTTTACCCCCTCTGGCTCCTAAAATCCTTCCTCCCCATCTTCAGGATTCCCCGAGATCTGGACAGGCAAACTCTTTACAGCAGGAAATAAACAAGAACCTACCTGCCAGGGAGCATGGGATGGGAGAATAGAGAACTATTGCTCAGGAGCCACCAAGGCTTACGTGTGTGTTTTCCGTGTGGGCACATGTGCATGTTTGGGTGCTGGTGTCCTCAGAGGCCAGAAGCATCAGAGCCTCCAGAGCTGGAGTTACAGGTGGTTGTTACAGGTGAGCTGCCTGACGGGAACTTAACTCAGGTCCTCTGCAAATGGAGCAAGCAAACTCAACTTCTGAGGCATCTCTGGGGCTCAAAGTTTATGTCTGAAGACATGGAAAAGTGATTTAAATATACAATGGTGATGGTGCTGCAATACTGCAAAAATAATTTATCATGCTGAACTGAACTTAAAATGGTTAAATGTCCCCACTTGCCTTAACTACCCTGCCCATGACCTCCCTCCTTGACGCAACTGTCTGCTTGGAGCCACAATGTCATACATGAACAACCTGAGGAACTGCGTTTCAGTCTTGTAACATGAGGCTGTGATGTCCCAACTACTTCATAAAGTAATTTCAAAGATGGGTGATGACCTAGTTGGTGAAGTACTTTTTGCACAAGCATGAGGCCCTAAGTTTGATTCCCAGCACCCACATAAAAGGCCAGGCACAACTGCACACACCTGTAATCCCAGAGCTGGGGAGGTGGGGACAGGTAGACCCCTAGCATTTGCTGGCTAGCCAGCATAGATTAACTGCTTAGCTCAAGGTCAGTAAGAGAGCACATTTCAAAACACCACAGTGGAGAGACTGACCAGTGGTTAAGAGTGCAGATTGCTCCTGCAGAAGATCTGAGTTCGGTTCCCAGCACCCATGTCAAACAGCAATGAATGCCTGTAATTCCAGAAGGTTCTAACACCTCTGGCCCTGTAGGAACCAGCACTCACATACATATAATACCCCCTAGACTAAAATAAAAAATAAAATCTTTTTTAAAAATGCATGTGGGAAGCTCCCAAGAAACAGTGCCTGGAGTTGTTCTCTGGCCTCCACATGCATGTACACATTCGTGTGTGAGCACATGTATGCACATGTATATGGTTGCACACACACACACACACACAGAGAGAGAGAGAGAGAGAGAGAGAGAGAGCGCGCAATGGAAATCACCACACTCCGGCAGTGGATGAAACAAGATTTTTGGCACCTGAGAGTTTTAGGTTTGGCAAATTCAGAGTGCCAAAGATGAGAACAGTTATCCTGGGGTGCAAAGTCTGGGTCACAGCTATGATTTTTCGCTGACCCGCAGCACAGTTTTATAAAGCCCATGCTTGTGCTGTCCAGTGAAGTCTATACCTTACCAAGCTTCAGCAAACAGTACAGCGCTGTGACGATGTGCCAGGCCACAAGATGATTGGATGACTATTTCCATTATTTATGCCCCATGCTCTGCAGTGCCACAAAGCATGTCACAGTTATTTTAATGATGGATTTTTATGCATGTGTATGTGTAGGCCTGAGGATAACCTTGGGTGTCATCTTCAGGAATGCTATCTCCTTTGAGACAGTCTCTCATTGGTCTGAATCTCACTAAGTATGCTAGGCTAGCTGGCCAGGGAGCCCCAGGAATCTGGCTGTCTCTCCTTCCCCAGTGCTGGGATTACAGATATATGCTGCTAGACTCAGCTTTGTTAATGTGGGTCCTCATGCTTGCTATCTTCCCTGCTTCTGTTTGACTTTTCCTAATGTCCATAGGACACCCTGGTCATATTACCCCTCCCTTGAGTTACCAACAGTCACACACACATGCACACAGCCTGCTTCTGCTGTCCTCTTTTTTAACTGTGTGCCTTTTAAACTACGGTTATCCTAGTCAGCAGCTACAACTCCGCCACTACCAGCAGTGGTGAGGCCCCAAGAGCCACAGCCTGAAGAAATTCTGTTCCCTTGGGCACCAACTCTTTTAAAACTACTAAGGAAACTTACATAAATCTCTGTTCCACTAAAGAATTCAAAATTCAAAAATTGAGGTAGAATCCTGCTTCCCAGAGAAGTTGAATAGCAAGTAGCTCGCCTCCTTGCATCGCCCGAGAAATCCTCGTGCTAGTTCTCGCCCTCCATATAAACCCTTCTCCACCAGGCTCCTCCCTACAACTTCTGGTCAGCTAGTGGCTGACGCAGTCTCCCCACCACAGGTGAATTTTATTTAATCAAGCACCTGTTTGCATCATTAAACAAACGTTCCAGAGCATAAACAAAAGTAACACACCTTAAAATAATATTCTACAACATGATTCTCCCTCTTCTGCCTCTTCTGTCCTTTTTTTTTTTGAGATAGAGTTTCTCTGCTTAGCTCTGACTGTTCTGGAGCTCACTCTGTGCACCAGGCTAGCCTCTAACTCAGAGATCCTCCTGCCTCCGCCTCCCGAGTGCTGAGATCAAAGGTATGTGCCACCACTGCCTGGCATGCCCTCTTAAGATTCCAATGTAAAACTTGCCTTTCTGAGTCTGGCTTGCATCATTTAAGATAATGCTTCTACAGTTCTACTTATTTTTCTGTAAATGACATGATTTCATTCTTCCTAATGGCTGGGTCTCTCTAAGTAGGCCAGGCTGTCCTTGAACTCTCAACTGCTTACTTAGTCTCCTGAGTGCCAGGACCACAGGGGCCAGGATTTTGGCCACCTCTTGCCCCACTCAGGCAGACAGTCATAAAAGCAGGAAACTTCCTAACAGCCCCCTAATATTCTCTTTCTTTTCTTTCCTTCCCTAATACCTTTCTTTTCCTTCCTTCCTTCCTTCCTTCCTTCCTTCCCTCCCTCCCTCCTGCCCTCCTTTTCTCCCTTCTTCCCTCCCTCCCTCCCTCCCTTCTTCCCTCCTTCCCTCCCTCCCTCCGTCCTTCCCTTTCTTCCTCCCTCATGCCCTTTCTCCCTCCCTCCCTCCCTTTCTCCCTCCCTCCCTNTCCTTCCTCCCTCCCTCCCTCCCTTTCTCCCTTCCTCACTTCCCTCTTGCTGCTTTGATGCTGTCCCTTCCCCTACCCCTTCTGCTCTCCTACAAAAGAGAGACAGATGCGATGCTCGTCTTTGTCCTTCAGAGTCCGGCTTATTTCACTCACCACAGTGACCTCAAGTTCTAGCAGTTCCCTTGACTCCTCTTCTCACAGTTCACACTCACAACAATGAGCAAATCTGTCAGCCCTCCCTTTTTAATTATCCAGAACCTAACGATGTCTTCTTATCCTTCCTCTGCCAACCCCTGGAGTAGGTCATGTCCTTTGTCTGCAGTGTAATCAGGAGCCTTCCAGCTGGTGTCCCTCTTGAGCCCCGTCCCACTCTGCAAACAGCCAGAATGTCTATAAAACACAAGTGGACCGTGCAAGCTGAAGGCTCCATTCATCTGAGAGTATATATATGTCTTTCTCACGACACTCCATGATGGTTGCCAGTTGCGGCCTCTGCATATTCATCCCACTTCGCTGTTCATCCACAAGCTCCTGACCAAGCTGAGTTAGTCCGCGTTGATAGAAGCCAAAGCAACCACTCTTGTGGCTATTGTATGCATTAGGGCTGGAGATAGCACACAGTTGGTAGAGTGCTTAGCATGCAGGAAGCCCTGGGTTCAACTTCCAGCACAGCATAAACTGGACGTAGATGTACATGCCTGCAACTCCAGCACTCAGGAAGTGGAGGTAGGAAGATCAGGTGTTCAGGGTCATTCTCGGTTCTATAGTGAGTTCAAGGCCAGCTTAGAAAACCCTGTTTCAAAACAGGAACAAGAAAAACAATGTTCTCCCGGAGTGGCACTGAGGGATGTGTTTATTTCTGGTCCTGATTCAGGGACTGCAAGCCCTGAAACATGTAGAATTTACATAAGTTGCATCTTGTTCTGCTGCTTCCTTTCTTTATAGGCTCTGACACTGTCTTTTCAATGGGTACATCCTTCAAGACGGATGAAGAAATTTGCTCATGGCCATTTTTGTCTCCTTGTCAAAACAGCTCTCATCACTTTCCAGGGCATGGTGTTGAACAGTGATGAGACTTAGACTAATTCTCCAGGCCAAACTGAGTTTGGTTGGGGTGGACGGCTAGCGAACTTGTGTAAAAATACCGGGAACAAAGGAAGGGAGGGAAGGAAGGATGAAAGAAGGGAGGAAGGGATGAAGGAAAAGAAAGGAATGAATATACGTGCATACATGCATACTTACATACATACACATATACATACAAACTCTAAAGCTGTAAAGACTTCACTGGGCCACAGAGGGAAAAGCAGGGGACTGATACACACCTGGGTCCTTGCTTCAGGTCTGTTTGCTTCCAACACACACAAACATCTATTTCACAAGCTTTTCCATCTCTTGTGTGACTGTGGCATGTGTGGCGTGTGCACATCTTCATGCGTGTGTGCACGTGCTTGCGGAGGCCAGAGCACAGTGTTGGGTGTCTTCCTCATTCATGCTCCACCTCATTCTTGAAACCAACTATACAGGATTCTCCCGCCTCTGACTCCCCAGTATTGGGATCATAGGCACACACTGCTGTGCTTGGCTTTTATGTGAGCTCTGGGAATTGAATTAAGGTTTTCTATCATTTCAATAATAAATACACAAGTAAATAAAAATTTTAAAAGAAACATAACAGAATTCAGACACTTTATAGTCTATCACTCAGTGACTAAGACATAGTCCCCATGTATTGGCCATGTGAAAAACAGGAAAGGATGATGGGTAAGAAGGATGCCCATGAACAGAGAGCAGCACTTCAGTAAAACAGAAACAGCATTGCTGAGCATGGTGACACACACATGTAATACCAGCACCGAGGAAGCTGAGACTAGCCTAGGCTTCATAGTGAAATAATGTTGTATCACAACAAAACAAAAACAAGGGGGTTGGAGAGATGGCTCAGCAGTACAATGCTTGCTGTTCAAGAATAAAGATCTGAGTTTGGATCCCCAGCACCCATGCGAGAAGCTAGGAATGGCAGTGCATGTCTGTAATCCCAGTACTGGGGAGGTAGAAATAGTGGGATCCCTGGGGCCTCTGGCCAGCAAGACTAGCCACACCCACCCATCAGCTCTGGGTTTGACTGATCTATCCTGCCTCAGTGAATAATAGGGAAGTAATAATCATGATTCCTGACAACAACTTTGGGCCCCCACACCTGTGTGCATAGGCACACATATATACTCATGTGTACCTACATAGATGCAAACATGCATATACACACATAAACAAAACACACATATGAAAATGGAAAAAGAAAAACAAGGTGGTAAGGAAATCGATGCTATAACCAAATAGCAAACGAAAATTCCAGAGCTGGAAAATACAGCTTGTGTAATGAGAATACTCATTGCATTGACCTGAAAGCACAGCATTAATAAGAGAAAAAAGCCAGAGGTGGAGCTGGCCCTGAGGGTGTTTGGTAACTCTATGGGATAAAGATCCCTTCCTCCCACAACTCTCTGATGAAGATACCCTGCAACCATTGGCATTTGGGGGTTTGAAAGACTGGCACAGTCAAAACTGCCTGTGAGGGGCTTCTGGTCAAACTAATCACCACTCACCACTGCCCGGACCCAGTTCTGTTCTTCCTCATTAAGCCCATGAATTGTACGGATGCCTGCTTCTGAGACACTGGTGTGGAAGTCATCTGCTGATGGACATACAGCTGTGCTCGGCATTCACCTTAGGCTGGGCTGTCACAGAGGGCTCCCCTGTCAATGCTTCTACACTTTGGTTATTGGTCTAGCTGCTGCCACACAGTAGCTCAGTCAAGGCAGACTGCTGCCCCATCAGAGGTCATCCTAGTCTTGACACCAGTGTCTCTGGGTAGTCAGTGTCAGTATGACNAGGCTGGCGGGTCGTGTTCTTTCTACTCAGCCAGTGAGTCTGGCAGAATAACTGCTAGACTGCTTTATCCTCCTGCCCTGCAGCAATTCAGCCTAATGCCGAGTCCCATCTGTGAGTGTGCACTGAGTGTCCTGGCCAGGACTCTGCTTAGAGCTGCAGAAATGATGAGAGGTGGCTGGGGAGATGCAGTCACTTTCACAGTCAGCAAAGTGGTTACTGTGCAAGCAAGATGAGCAGAATTTGGGTCCTCAGCACCCACCTAAAGGTTAGGGTGCACGTCTGTAACCCCGTGCTGGAGAAGTAGAGATGGGAGAACCCCTGGATCTTGCCAGCCAGCTAATTCTGCTAAATGGTGTAAAAGACATCTCAAAAGTAAGTACAAAATAAATCACAAATTGATGACACCCAGATTTGAAAGCAAAGAGAAAACAGCATCTAAGCAGAGATCACGATGCACCAGGCATTTCCCTGTGAATCATCTTCTGTAACACCGAGGCTCAGAACACTCACATATTACAGTCTGACCTTGACCCGAGGGCACACAGTGCTGCGGCTGACAGTCCCTGGCTGCCCAGCTTCCCCATCATCTGCAGCTGATGCTAGAGGCAGAACAGAATGTTCATCATTAAGGCTGTGCTCCCTAGCACCACTCCTTAGGACAGCTATCCCATAGTGATGCTGCAGGATGGCTGAAAACAGGGATACTGGCTTACCGCACCTGGGTCCCCAGGCCCCTATACTAATGTCTTGCATAGAGTTGGGGCATGACAATATCTACTTAACAGATGTAGTAATTAGGAGCCCTATTTGTTTGTTCATTAAGAGTTCCGTCGAGCTGGGGATCGTGGTACATACCTGACCACTCTGCANAGCTGGGGATCGTGGTACATACCTGACCACTCTGCAGGCAGGAGGCTAAAGCAGAAGGATCATGAATCTTAGGCCGGCCTGGGTTACACAGGAAGGACATGTTATTAAAATAAACAAACAAAAAAGAATTCCCCAAGACAACCAAAATCAAAAGGCTGGAATGCCCGTTCTAAGAACTCAGACACACTAACCAGCAACGCTGACAGTCAGGAGGTGTTGAAGAACTCATTCAGTGTGTCCCATGGCATAGGCCAACATCATGAAGGGCTCCCACAGCCAAAGTGACACATCGCAGGGGGCTCCCACAGCTAAAGTGACACATCGCAGGGGGCTCTCACAGCCAAAGTGATACATCGCAGGGGGCTCCCACAGCTAAAGAGACACATCGCAGGAGTAAGGAGATGTGGAAGAGATGGGCCTAACTGCCGTAACCAGAGCTTTGGAGGCGGAACAGTGCTCCCAAAGTCTTTATTTAGACACGTCCTTTAGACACTCAAGTTTCTAAACAATGAAGCCTTCTGTGAGTTGCATATGCACCTTGTCCACAACTGCACTCCAGCCATTCAGCGGAGACCCTGACTGATAGCAGACCCTGAACCAAATCAACAGAAACTAAACACACAGAGGCACGTAGGATGGACAGCATCCTATGTAGCCATCACAGAGACAAAAACAGTAAGTACCGTGTGACCTGTTTTAGAACCAGAAAACAAAGGAAGCCTCCAATCTCTTAACATTTGAGAGCTCCAAAAAAACTCTGTGTGGTCTGATTAGTTCACTATTGCTTCCCGGGATGCAGTAAGGCACATTATTGTGAGAATCTTTTGAGAAACGGGCTAAAATTAGGATGTTTTCAAATTTGATCCTTTGCTTTTGTAGCAGCCTTTCTCCCCGATGGTTTGTATATCTTAAGGTTTAAACCATTACCCTTGAGAGCTAACTGTAATTTCACTTCTAATTTGATTCTAAAGACAAAAAAAACCTACCCAAAATAAATCTAGGTCCTAAAATGTGAATAAAATAGCAAAGTTACCATAAGAGAAAATGTAAATACGTCAAAACATGAAAATGGTAATAAAAAAAATCTCCTTAGGGTCTGGGGAGATGGTTCCATGAGTGAGCTGTTTGCCATGGAGGCCCGAGGACCCGAGCTTGACCCCCAGAACCCACATACAGCCTGACACAGAAGCACACATCTCCAATCCCAGCATTCCTATGGCAAGGTGAGAGGTGGAGAAGGGAATGTGTGGACCAGTTAGCCTGGTGAATGCCGTGGCCAATCACAAGAGACCTTATATTAAACATGGTAAAGGGTGAGGACTGACGCCAAGGTTGTGCTCTGACCTCCACACATACATACATACCTCCTGGCACATGCACTTGCATACAAACAGGGGGAGGGAAAGAGGGAAAGAGAGAGAGGGGGAGAGAGA
>LOEQ01015733.1:2435-13027 GCA_001685075.1 Bramus lutescens | reverse complement strand
TGTGTGGGAGCCTAGTCTGTTTGGATGCTCACCTTCCTAGACCTCGATTTGGGGTGAAGGACTTTGGTCTTCTCACAGGGCAGGGAACCCTGACTGCTCTTTGGACTGGAAATGGAGAGGGGTGGTGGAGGGGGAGGGATTTGGGAGGTGGAAAATTTTAATAATAATAAAAAAATTAAAAGAAAAAAGCAGCAATATTACTTTTGGGTATGTTCTCAAAGGATGCTGTAATGTGCCACAAGGATATGTGTTCAATGATGTTTATAGCAGCATTGTTTGTCATAGCTGGAAACATACCTTAACAATTGTGATTTCTTACCCCTTGTCTTTTTGTTGATCTCCCTTTACTTCTTGGGTTATTGTCACAGTCATTAAAATCATGGAAGTGAATTTCTATAATTCTGCTTCATTCAAAGTTCATGAATGATGTTTCTATCAACTCCTTATACCACCCCTTTAATAGCATTTCTTTAAGTTTCTTATGGCTAAAATCATTATTTCCAGTTATGAAATTTGCAATATTGAACTTCATGAGCTACTGTGACTCATTTAGGCCAGCAACAAGGATAACATGGTGGATGCCAGGAGTGCAGGTAGCACACATGCTTCTGGAGCTATGTTCAATATTATGCAGCAAAATGTCCACAGGTTCTTTCTGAGTGTGTCATGATCTCCAGTTCTTGGCACAAGAAAAGACCTAAAATGCTATTCTCAGGACTTATTCACTGAAGAAGTCAAATAACTCTGTCTGAACAGCACAATAAAACAATTGTTTATGATACTGCACATTTTTAGACTTTAGCATAGTGCATATTGTCTTATCAGGTAAGACAAAGAACATTTCTCTAAAACTATATATCTATTTTCAAATGGTATTTTAAAAATATTGATGATTATTAACAACATATTGAAAAGGATATATTTTACTTCACAAAGCTCTTATTAAGATTCATGAAGTATTTGTGTTATGAATATGAATACACAATTTTCTCTTGTCAAGATTGTTTCTTACCTCCTTCCACCTTAATACTTTAACACTTTTAATTTCTTATTTAACAGTGACTTTGAAAGTTACCGCATTTACAATGATGTTCTCCCTTGGCCATTTCTCTTTTGAGCCACTTGCTCTGGTCTTTATCTTGTGTCTATGTCTAGCACTGTTTTAATACTGATCAATAGTGTATCTTGTAGAGAAAAGGGCAAGCTAGAAAACTTTTGATCCTTTACCTTCTTAAACCAGAGTCTGAAACATATACCTAAATATTCTTGTAGGATACAAACAGCAGTATTAATTGGTATATCATGTTAGTAACAAAAATGAACAGAGAGTCTCCACCCAGCTGTCTGTACCTTTAGAGTTGCTAAATAACGTGCTATAAATTGGTAATCCACTTTCCCATCACAGAGGCTAAAGTACTGCATGTGTATGTTCTCTTGAAAGTGACTTTTCATATTTTGGAGACAAATCCTAGCATCAAAATGTAATTGCATACAAACCGTTTCAAGATGATATCTCCTAAAATTAACCATGAGAACTGAGAAAAAATAAATGAAATAATGCCTGCTTTAAGAACCATAAATGTAGACACAGATGAAGAGGCTAATCATTATCAAGGTACTTAGTAGTGGAAAACCTTCTACATTATTAGACATTAAACAAAGCGCCTATGTCTCTTCATAAATTGATGGACTTAATTTTATTATAGTTATTTTCAAGCAGAATATATCAAAATTCTACTTTTTAAGCAAGTATTATCTAGACACATCTTCAAAGATTTATAGGTATATTTTTAAATTATCATTTTTAAAATTGTCAATTAGATTAACTGTTTCATTTGGAAATGCCGTGTCTCTAGCTGTTATCTATAATGGAAAACATTGGTAGAGATTAATTAAATCATCTTTGCCCTTGTGAGCATACTTGGTAAGTAAAATTTAAAATGTGTTACAATATTTAAAAATGTATAAACTCCCAGCAGTTATTAATGTTATATATTTACTAAAGTAGAAAATAAACTATTTTTGCTAAATTAGAGTCATTAGAAAGAAAAGTATAACGTTGACATACATGAAATAAAGTGTTTCTACTTGGTAATTATTTTTGCCATTTCCTTTATTAAAAACAACTCTGGTTATCCAAATTTTAAGTGGTGGAAGTTATCATTTGAAGGCTTTATATAAGAAATATTGTCAATAATCATATATCAATGAGTTCTTTTAGATTTTGTGATTCTAAAATTCTTAGAAGATAGGTAGATTATACTAGAAGTTGCAAGTAGGAAGCAATTGTGACATGATTTTTCACGAGGACACAGGGTTTTCACACCTCCTTCTTCTGATCCATTAATGCACTCTCCATGCTTAATGGAAACACTTTCTCAGTCATCCACTATATCTCTTTTAAAAATGATAATCAAATATCTTAATTCTGTGTCACTTCAGCAGGATTGAGAACTGTGTCAATAAAGTCAAACAATATTTGGTTGCAAAATGAAATCCTATGAATGGCTTAAAAGAGGAATTTCTCAGATTGCTGCTGGTATGCAATAGACACAAGCAAAGGCTAAAGATGAACAAGATTTTCTTAAGAAAATTGAAAGAGGCAATACCATTTAATCAAAATGCAGCAATGTTTCTTTAAGTTTTATTTATGTTGTCTGACATTATAACATCAACAAAAGGATGGTACTAAAAAGTCACACACAAGTCATAAATCTTTTTAAGTTCCCAGGAGTCAAGTTCCAAAAATATAGAATAAAACAGACTGTATTTCCCATAGAAATTTATGAATATTTTAGGTAAAAATTATTAGACAAACATTACAAAAATAAAATGTACTTTAACTTCTTGAAAACATTAATCAATACTGAGTTTCCAAATCTGAAATATTACCTAAAATTTAAATATAGTTGATTTCTTGGTTTTAGTATATATTTCATGATTAGTGGAAAGCTTCTAGAATTCTGTAGTACATGAATTATAGTATCTTATACAGTCACAAAATTTCTACAGTATTTTCATTCATGGTTGAGTGATATGTGACCCTTTAGAACTGTGATTGAATTTTATTACTTAGCACACAAAAGCATACATAATATATTTTCCAATCTTTTGTCTTAATAATCTAATATTTGAAACTTAATACATAATACATGTGAAGAAAATTCATCAAGACTACTTGAATCTTTTGCTTTCTGGTGCTTGGAGCATTAGCTACAGATGTTTGTGAATTATTTCACTGATTATTTCTGTTCAATTTCTTGTCAGGGCCCAATTTCTGTAAGATCATCTTATAAAATGGCATAATGCTATTGCTTTAAAAACATAAATAAGCAAGAAAGTTGCTATTCTGGATTCAATAACAAGCTTCACTGAGTAAAATGTGATCACTTCTTTATTATTTAATTTTTAAAAGGTACGTATCACCTAAAATTCAATTCCATTATATTGGTCTGTCTAAAATACAAAATATTCATATAATGACAGAAATCACTAAATTTATGTTAAAAGAATAGTCTATACTTACTTTAAAGAATATTTTGTTCTTAATATATTTATTGTGCATGTGTGACAATGTCTGAATATAATTTTGTTATCATATAAATTCTACTGTCACTGAGTGCCTATTTTTATTTATACATGCAAACTTAATTTGAAGCAAGCTTTAGAGCTATCCTATGAATTTTATATGTGTATATTAGAAAAAAAAGCATAGTTGCATTATACATTATTGAAGATAATCTTAGTAAGAAGCTGTACGTTGAATAATTTTTTCTCTTCAAAATCTCATTTTCATGTTAATGTCTTTGGAAATGTCACTTCAGTACTTTTGCCATTACAAATTTTCCAAAATCTCTCTATATATAATGCATCCATGACAATATTGTCCTAATAACTTATTTAGGCCATAATTAATTCACAGCTCTAGGCATGCTTAAATAAGGGTCTACTTTAAAGTTTGTAACTTTCAGTGTTGCTGGTTTAGGCAACAGAAATTAAAATGAAATTCTAAACAAAAATAGTACATTTCCTGTGGCTGTAGTCTAGAAACCACAATCAAAAACAGATATGTGCTAAGTAAATTACCAAAAATATCTATCAGAACACTGTCAAAAGTATTATGCATGGTGAGCAATACCTTGGGATACTGTGAAAAAGACTCCAGGAAAAAGGCAGATGACCTGTAACCTCAAGTGTATTTGTTCCCTGGATTGTTCTTGGACATCATTCCATACCTTCTGAAACAACTATTTGCATCCAACTTATAAGACATGTTCATTCTTCTTGGATGTTGGGCCATAGCTATAGAACCCAATCTGGTGGAAGGAAATGATGAGTTCTTCCATCAGTGTATTTTGAGTGTGATTATGGCCTTCTAAATTGCTTAATGCTTTCTGAGCTATAATCTCTGATATGTTCAACGAAATTTCGCTTGAATTCCTGTGTCCTCAGAAAGTTCTTGGAAAGGTCTGCTTGATTAACATTTAGAATGTTCTTATTGTTTTTTTTATTTATAGAATTTTCTGATCATGTTTTTCTGAACTCAAACAACCTGCCTTGTATTATTACTTTTTTTGTTAGTGTATGACACTGAACTTGAAGTAAAATTGTCTACAGCACTAGACTACAGTCTAGTTCTTTAAAGTCTTCAAATCCCACCTTTTGCAGCCACATATTTCCCCTGCATTTTCAATGGCCTTCTATGGATTCTCTTTTCTAATCCCTTAATTTAACTTTTCATACAGAGAAATTAATGGGATTATAATCTCAGAATTAAACCAGATGATTTTAATTTTTCGAATGACCCTTTATTATGGAAACTCAGAAATATGCTATTACACAGGTAGACATTTGTTTTGTAGAAAAAAATAACTTGAGCTGTTAAGTCACTAAGTAATAATAACTGTATGCAAGAGCAAAAAAAAACAAAAACCCTTATGCTATTTGTTCAAGACCAGAGTAAGATATTACACTTCAAAAAAAAAAAACAAATTAAATGGATCAGATTGATCAGAGAAGAGACTGAGTACAACTTGACCAAATATAAGATAAAATTTCATTCATAGCAATATGTAGTTTTATATCTAGTGAAGAAATGAACTTTCTACATTGAACAGAAGTATGTTAACTTTTACCCAGAATGAGAAAACACAAGCATATAGAGGCAAAATTCCATTGCAAAACTGAGATTCTTTACTCCTGAAGAAGAAAAATAATTCAATTTGGCAATAAATCGACTCCTGCTTTGTAGTTTTAAATTTGAGGTGTTGTCTATCTCCCCTTTTCAGGGGGTCTATATAAGTTTCTCTTAGGGTTCTCCATGTTATGAGTAACAAGCTTTTCTGGGATCATGTACTATAGGTTCATTATCCTTTACTTTAAAACTAGCATCCACTTATGAGTAAGTACATACTATACTCATCTTCCGGATTCTGGGGTACTTGACTCAGAATTTTTTTCTAGTTCCCTTCATTTGATCTATTTGCAGGCAAATTTCAAGATGTCAATTTTTTTTCCTGCTGAGTAGTATTCCATTGTGTAAACGTACCACATTTCCTTTATCCATTCTTCAGTTGCGGGCATCTAGGTTGTTTTCAGGTTCTGAATATTACAAATAATGCTGCTATGAACATAGTTGAACAAATTCCTTCTAGTACAATTGAGTGTCCTTTAGGTATATGCGCAAGAATGGTACTGTTGGGGTTAGAGGTAGGTTGAATCCCAATTTCCTGAGAAACTGCCACACTGATTTCCAAGGTAGTTGTACAATTTTGCATTCCCACCAGCAATGGAAGAGTGCTTCCCATACTCTGCATCCTCTCCAGCATAAGCTGTCATTAATGTTTTTGATACTAGACATTCTGACAGGTTTAATGGTATCTATGAGTCATTTTGATTTATATTTCTCTGCTGGATAAAGATGATGACCATTTATTTAACTATCTATCAGCCATTTGATATTCTACTATTGAGAATTACTTATTTAGATCTGTATCCCCCTTATTAATTGAATTATGTGGTATTTTCATGTCTAATTTGAGTTATTTATATATTTTAGAGATAAAACTTCTGTCTGATATAGGGCTGGTGAGGATCTTTTCTCATTCAGTAGGCAGTCTTTTTTGTCTTATTGGCTATGTCCTTTGCTTTACAGAGTTACTCTATTGCATGAGGAGGCTAGCCAGGTGTTTGTCCTGGTCACCCAGCTAGCTTACACCAAAGTAACCACACCGAAATTGTATTAATTAAATCACTGCCTGGCTCATTATCTCTAGCCTCTTATTGGCTAACTCTCACATCTTGATTTAACCCATTAATAATAATCTGTACATCACCACGAGGCCATGGCTTACTGGGAAAGATTCAACATGTCTGACCTGGCGACTCCATGGCAGCTCTCTCTCTGACTCTGCTTTCTTCCTCCTAGAATTCACTTCTGTCTTCTCTGCCTACCTAAGTTCTGCCTTATCAACTAGGCCAAGACAGTTTCTTTATTCATTATCCTAAGAAAGCAACACGCAAACAGAAGGAAATGATACACCACTACTCAGTTTGAGAAGGCTGAGGAGGTCCCATTTTTTTCTATTGTTGCTCTCAGTGTCTGTGCTGCTGTTGTTATACTTAGGAAGTGGTCTCCTGTGCCCATGTGTTCAAGGCTACTTCCAAATTTCTGTTCTCTCAGGAGGACAAAGGAGAGGAGCAAGAGAGAAGGGGAGTGGGGAGGAGAACTTGAGAGAACAAGATAGTCGAGATGGGGGAAGGACAGAGTCAGAGAGCAAGGAAACAGGTATCTTGGTGAGGGAGCCATTCTGGGTCTAGCAAGAAACCTAACACATATGAGGAACAATTAATTAAATAAAAGTACTTAAAGGATGTTTATCATTCTTAATCATCAGGGAAATGCAAATGAAAACTACTTTGAGATGCCATGATATTTCTTTCAGTCAACATCAGTAAAACAAGTAATAGCTTATTCTGGCTAGGATATAACATTCAGGGAACACTTATCCATTGCTAGGGAGAGTGCGAACTTGGATAGTTCATATGTAAATCAATGTGGTGTGATGGGATTTGAAATACCTCAAGAATCTTGGACATATGCCTAAAGGACACACCATCTTACCATAGATACTGTTCATCCATGCTCATTCCTGTTCTATTCATAAGACCCAGGAATTGCAAGCAACTTAGAAGTTCCTCAACAGAAGAACACATAAAGAATATGTCGTATATTTATAAAATTTATTATCTTTCAGCCCTTAAGATCAATTAAACAATAACATTCTTAGGTAAATTGATGGACTCAAGAGTTACCTGAGTGAGGTAACACAAACATAAAATTAGATATGGTAGGTATTCACTTGCATGCTATCTGTTGACTCTTAAANTATACAGAGTTTAGATGTAGAGTAAGAAGAGACTGAGAGGCAGGATTAAGTCTTCCTTTTAAGGGAAAATAGAAGACATTATTGTGGATCAGGTAGGATCAGGACTGGGAGTATCAAATGAAGGGTAAGGTTAGAAAGGAATTTGGTAATTGACAGCTAATACTAAGGGCATTTGAAAGCTTGTGTGGAAACTAAATACAGCAGAAAATTACTGTGATGTCGGATTTCCCTCTGTATGCCTGAATACCATTAATGAATACAGAAATTGCCTTGGCCTATTGATAGGGAAGAAGTTAAGTAGGTAGAGAAAACTGTACTGAAGCTGGGAGAAAGAAGAGCAGAATGAAGAGATGCCATGGATCCACCACCAGAAAAAGACATGACAGAACTTTGCTGGTAGGCCACGACCTCGTGGTGATATACAGATTAATAGAAATGGGTTAAATTAAGATGTAAGTGTTAGCTATTAAGAAGTTAGAGCTAATGAGCCAATCAGTTATTTAATTGATGCAATTTCTGTGTGATTATTTTGAGTCTAAGCTAGCCGGATGTCTGGGAAAAACAAGTGAACAAGTGGAACCTTCCTTTAACATTACTGAATATATATATATNATCACAACATAACTATGGAGACAGAAGCCAAATTTGACATATTTATCTCATACTTAAACCTTCATGTCTGAAAATGGGTTACATCTAATCAACTTGTTTGCCAAAGGGGCACGGTGTGAACTCCCAAATAATCAATGTCAAGTCTTTTGGTTGCTGTCCAGTAATTTATGGTGAGGCCCTATTGCTAAAGAGAAACTCTTCACAACTCATTAAACACGGAGAAATAGAGAAGTTGCCTACATAGAAACTTCATTTATATTATCTAGTTTTAATGTTATTGGAAGGGATTCTGCCTGCTAGCAAAGAGAAAGGAAAACAGCAATCCAGGTACAATCACTTCCACCTATGATGGCGATCTAAGGCAAAATAATGAGCACAATAACTGCATAAAGCTTAAGGGACTAACTGACCAACATCTGTTTGGATTTAACACACACTCCATGAGATGAATCTCATCCCCAGTTCTACTTGGACAGTCAACAACCTGAGACCAGATAGTCCAGGGATAAGGGAAAAGCAAATACTGTTGTGCTAAAAGGAGATAGCAATTTAATGACTACTAAGGACATTCCGTTCTATCTCATAAATTGGTGTCCTGCTCAGACATAATCAGAGAAGCTTCCTCATGTAGTAAGTGGGAAAAATACAGAGACAAACAGAAAAACAAGAAGCATAAAGATATCTTGGAGCACTAGGTCCTGAATGGGTTATCTACATCAATTTCTTTCCCTTTCTTATTTAGGAATTATGAAGAAGTGCCAGAATTTTAAGATTTTTAAGAGACAGATTAAGTTCTGTGGAGACAGCACCAATAATGTTCTGCGGAGATGGGGAGAGAGCACAAGACACAAACGAGCCCACACGTATAAGTTTATTAAAAGATCTGTGCAAAATGGGCCCATGGGAAAACAGTGAATAGAGGGGGTGAAAGAGAGAGGGTGGGAATGGCACCTTTAGCTTTTAAAGGTTTTCCAGCACATGTGCATGAGGGGAAAGACGTGTTTACGTCAGACGCTGATGACGGGTGGCGCTACGCCCTACTCCTGTGGGGGGGGTTCTACGTCAAAGCTGGTGACAGCAGATAGCAGCGACTCACGCATGTGCACCTGGGATATGTATGCTGGCCTCCGAACCCGGAAGTGCAGCCTTATGGGTTGCTAAAGGAATTACACAGATAGGATGGATAATACAAAGAAATGGAGCCTTTCACACTTTCATATACTATAAGAACAACACACATATAAATTCACAGAACTTTCAGTAGCCATGTACAGGGCCTGCTGAGGCCTGTGCCAGTAGGGTTCCTGGTGCTGAGAAGAGATGATCACAAGCCTACATCCCTTATTCAAATCACATTTTCAATTATTAACCACTCACAAATTAAGAAAGAAAAATGTTGCCCAAAGTAATCTTACCGGGTTTACAAACCACTCTTAAAGCAAGCTCCAGGACTAGCAGAAGATGGCCAAGAAAAAAGAATCTAAATGCTACTTTTTAAATCATAGTGCTTTCTGTAGTCTTTTGTTCATGTTTTCAGTTGATAAGTCTTTTATTAAGGTTATTTTTCTCAAATTTGTGTTTTTAAGGAATTTCTGTGCCTGCTGATGTTTTGTCTATATGTTTGTATAGATTTCTGTTTTTTTTTTTTTAATTTTGGTCTTTGTTTTCTGTTGGTTAACATTTACATTAAAAAACATTTGCATTAAGAGTACATAAAGTCATCCCTTTTCTGTATCCTAATGAACAATTGTTCACTTTGATTTCATATACTCCTTCTACATTCATATACTAGGAAACTTAAATAAAGAAACCTTGTAGTTATGATGGATTAAATTAAAATAATAACAAACATTACATAAAACATATTTTACTTGATTTACTCATTAACATTTTTATATAACAGCTGGGATATTTCTTATTTCATACTGCTTCACACATTCATGCAGCTATAATTTTTATGACTTTTGTAAGTAATACATTAAAGATAAAATAAATATCATTACAGTATTTTGAGTTGGGCTATGGACATTTTATCCAGTTTAAAAATTAAGATTTTCTACTCTATCAAATATCATTATCTTCATTTCAACTGATAAATATAATTTAGAATTTCTTTTAACAAAGTTCTGCTGGTCAAAGCACCCTTACTTGGAATTTATATGTGAAAGCATTTTTGTTGCCTGTGGTTGACATATTTATCTTCTACATTAAGTGTATAACCTTCTTTAATCTTGAGAATTATATCATTTTGGGATACATAAGTGCTAACATTACTCTTTGTCCTTTTTATATGATTATCCTTGATATTTGTAAAAATCTAAAGTCTGTTTATAAAATTATCTTTATTTTTCTCAGTATTTTTGCCTTACTCAATTTTGCAACATTTTCTGCTTTTTGGTTAAATACGTTTACTTGTTGGCCTCTCTATTTGTAGTGAGCCACGTGGAGCCGCACCTTAAAGATGGCGCTGGCTTCCACCTCTCATGATCTTAAAAGCAAGTGCTCTCTGAGATAAACAACTCCATATATGGCTAAAGACAGAATCATGCTGTGATCATGCGATGATCGTAAGCTGCTTGCGTATGCGTGGAC
>LOEQ01015732.1:0-14817 GCA_001685075.1 Bramus lutescens | reverse complement strand
TATTTCTGGGTATAGGCTAGCCATGCGGGAGCTGGGCTGGACGAAAAGCAGGCCCGCTCCCCTATTTACTACAGAATGCAGCCCTGCTCCCTTATTACTACATTTAAGAGCAAAGCTCAGAAAGATCGTCAGTGATCTGCGACCCCAGAGGCAGGATGGTTTTCAAGTTATTTGATTCTTACCTTTAAGCATGTGATTTTGTTTGACTCTTCTGAAGAAACTAAACCCAACACACATAGTAGTAATAGGGCTTATCCTCTTCAAGAAGAATTATTAAAGTTCCTCAGTTGGTGTATGCTAACTAGTTGGTCAAGTTGATGCTTCTTTCTGTCAATTTTGCTTGTCAGTTTGTTGAAGTAGGCTTTCACTGTGTTCATTCAATTTTTTGACTATTTATTGGCGTCTCATTTAGTTTTAAGGTGGCAAAATTATATTAGAGTTTTTAATTATCTCATCAGGAAAAGTACATTAGGATGCAAATTAATTGTGGCTGGGATTTGGCTCATCAGTAAAATTTGCTTAGGGATATAAATATTGTTTGGTTATGATTTGGCAGAAGCATGAATTTTACATTAACTTAGAAAATGTTATTCCATCATCATGTGTTAAAGATTTTAAACTCTTAGTGTAAAATTTCAGTGTCATTTTACTCAGTTCAATGTTTTACTGTCAATTATTTATTACTGGCCTAACATGTGAAATTTCAGATTTCACGTAGGTGCAAAACACAGGACATAACTAGAAAAGTAGGCTAGGAATATGTCTCCACTATTTTCTTATTTTTTGGCTAAAACACAATAAAACAAGACACTATTTTTTTAAAAAAAAAGCGGGGGGGGATGTTTCATTTGGGTTACTGATTTCAGAGAGCCATAGTCGATTGCGGCAGAGCAAAGGTATGGTAGCAGGCACAGCTAAGAGCTGATCCAAAAGCCGGAGGCAGAGAGAACAACTGGGAACGGTGTGGGCTTTTGAAACCTCAAAACCCCCAAGGCCAAAACTTTAACAACCCTTCTAAACAGCACCACCAGTTGAGAGTTAAGTTTTCAAACATATGACCCTGTGGGTGCCCTCCTCATTCAGTCCACCACAGTATTGGGTACGTTTGAATGCTCGAAGTAAAACTGCTAAGGACCTTTGAACAAAGAATTGGGACAAGAAATATTTTCCCAGCCCTTTTAGCCACCTGTAAAGAACAAGTTGCTGGGACAAGTATCCAAACACAGGAAACCCTCAAATATATAAAACATGTGTGTTCCATATGCACATTCAAAAAAAGAAAAACACATTAGTTGGGCAGATGTAATTAATTGGTGAATCAGAAAGTTCTTTAATGGTACACCTGATAACCATAACCTTTGTAGGGCACACTGTGTTAGTAGGGGTGGTATTGTTTAAAATCATGATAATGGAATAAATATTCAGAGATAAAATCAGGTGCCTCAAACTGTATAAAATAAATAAGAAATGTGATAGTTAAGATAAACTGAAAACTATTTTAAATTCAGATACATGAATAAAAATAAAAGCAGGAAAATGAATAGCAAAGTACATTGACTAAAGCGTATTTCAGCTCCTTGAAGACAAACACTACCCATTCCTTTGTAAAGTTAGAAAAATACACATTTAAACTTGAAGTCAGTTTAGAAATATTTTTACTTAGGGGAGGACACTTAAAAGTAATTCTGTAATCCAATAACTTATTAAAGCCAGGATTCAAAATAATAGGGACTCTTGGTTATTATTATGAAATTATTAGGAAATAGGTAACAATTTTAAATGGAACATTGTGATAGGAAGACAATATCTGCAAAAGATATCTGTATCTTTATATTGGAATACAGTAACAGATTATATAATGTAGGAGAATTAGAGCCCTGGATGGAATATAAGATTACTAATGGGATACCCTTATAATACAAAGATTATATTGATAATCTAGTTGATTCTAATGCTATTATGGACATCAATAGAATGTAGGAGAGAGCAAACATTCTAGTAACAAAGTGAAGCCAGACTGAAAAGGTGAGGAAGTTAATTTAGGTAAGACATCTCTTCCTGATATTAAGAAAAAAATCAAGCAATTTGTTTTGATAAGTAAAATAATATTCCTACCTATTTCTAAGAAGATCCATTTCCAAAATCATAAGTATGTTAGTTTGGGCTTTCACAAATATAATTAAACAACTTCTATCCTAAAGCTATCAAAAAGAAGTCTACACTGGCTATCAGCCTGATTTTAACTTCGTGAATCTCTGAACAGAACATACAAAGTCCAGGTAGACTTATAAAGTATACAACTACAAGATGTATTTGTGAAGTTTGAGAGACTTAATTAAATTGCTATGGTGACAGTAGCAAATGAATACATTTGACAAAATAAATTTGCTACTTTAAACTTGACAGATGTTTTCATCAGACCAGAGATGATATTAATATGTCTGAAAGGCATGTGCATACGGAAGATCTGTATTCAGAAATTGTTTTCCATGAAAACATGTGTTAGTGTGAGAAACTTCCTAACAAGTGATTGGTCTGGCAAACCCTCAGAGCCCCCTCCCCAATGATGTCAGCGCCTGTCATTTCTATCTGTGGTTCACCAATAATAGATAATAAGATCCTATTACTGAAGATACCACACATGTTGGTTGCCTAATATAGAGCTATCAAACTATAAATTGTATTGGAAGCTTCATCCCCACTGGCTAGGTTTTATATTTTTCAGGTGGTGCATTGGAGGCTGCTGGAAAAGAAAATGCATCAATAATTTAAGCCATCTTGAACTCTGTGAGTTAAAAGACCAACCTGCCAAGCAGGATGTACCCACTGGCACAATAGTGGCACTACAGCTATGGGGAAAACAATGGCTCTCTGATTTGATTCATGTTAGTGCTTGAACAAAACAAACAAACAAACAAACAAAGGACCATATGTCCTAATGGGGTACTGAATGCTACTGTTTGACAATATTGGTAGTGTCAAACTACTTTCTAAATATCAAAGATTATAACCCTAGACAAATATCATACTCATCTTTAACCAGAAAAAGCCACTCTTCCTAGTGAATGTAGTAAGTTCAGTCATGTTGCACAAGGTGCTGTGAGTAAATTATGGAAGGGTGTTCATCATTAAAGTATCTTTATTTGCCTTATGTTCTCTAATGCTCTCTATAGCAGAGGGAACATTAATGAAGTAGAGTTTGAAAGAAAGACTGAGAGAACGGCTGAAATGCTTTTTTTTTAGGAACTTTGCAATTACGAATTCAAAGCAGTTATAGATGGCTACACAGAGACTTCCTAAGAATGATCCTGTCATAGGCAAGCAAGGATAGAGGAGGATATCAGAGGATCACTGACTTCCTCTGAAAGGTTCAAGAGGAGGAGGAGTCATTGCTCTTCATTTTATACTCATTGGTGATACCATCGAGCTCCACGATTGGTTCCAGCTCAATGTTTCCACAGATGTCCCTGATTAAACTAAATGGGTCACAAAATAAGACCAAGATTCATGAATCTAGGAAAGAAGCAAACTACTATGGGTAAGGATGTAGGAGAAGATTAATTTTGGATGAGATTGAAGATAAGTGAGAGACAAAAAAAATTAATTATAATATATCATGTTTGTGTACATGTATGACACCTTCAAAAACAAAATCGATAAAAATAAACTAATATGATTGTATTATCTGAAATATGCAATTAAAATGTTTGCTTTACTTTCTAATATATACATATACATGTAATATATACATATGTAGAAATACAGTCTGCATTTCTTATTAGTCTTCAAAAGGAGGTCCTATGAGGAGAGATCCCACTGGCTAGATCTTCATGAAAATGATGAGTCCTTTTATTTGTATGACAAGCATTTTGAAAATGGACAGAGGGACAGAAAGTACTTCGAAAAAATAAACGAGGTCTTTATTTTTAATTTGAGCTTTCCATTTACTGAAATAACATCCTGAAAATGCTTGTTTTAAACCAGAAGGAACTAAAGCTATCTCCATAGTTGTTTACATTAAGTTTACCTATCTAATAGTCTCAACTTCTTTGCCATAAGCATTAATGAATTTTTAGAACATTGTAAGATGAGTTATAGAAAAAGTTTTCTTGCACCTTCATTTCGTAAATGATAAAACTGAGATTTGAAGAATGCCAACGTTCTGCTTGTAAAAACAGAATTACTTTATCTTCTAATAAGTGTATGTTTTTCTCTCTAGTATGTCCTTTCTGTCTTGATATCATGGTGGACTATTCCATGAAAACTTTAATACTTTAATCAAATCATAAAAGAAAATGTTTAACTCCCTTAAGACTTCAAGCAAGCTTGATTTCTCTCCTCTCTGATAGTATTTTTATAGTGATATATGGTGTAATTTCTATAATAAAATTAAATTTTCTATAATTTATAAGTTGAAAAATTAGTTATAAAAATAAATATATTGTAGAAACAATACTTATCATTATAGAGTTACTAGCATATTATACAATTACTATAACTACAAAATGTTAGTTCTGTGTATTTCTATTCTTTTTAAAAAAGGAAATATGGTATTTTCTTTAGAAGTGATATAAGTCTATCCCATGCCAATTGAGAAAGTCCCTTGGGGAGTTGGAGATTCATTGTAAAAGATTAAAAGGGTCACAGCATAATGAATTGTTGGAATATCAGTTCAGTCAATGTTTGATATCCTAACATAGTCCATGGCATGTTTTGCTCCTGTGAAGATATGTGACTGATAAACACATGGGTAATAGAATATTTAATGGGGATTTTCATTCTCTCTAAACTCTGGAGATCACATTCTATATATTTTTATCAAGGATATTAAGTCTTTTCTCTCATTGTTTTTTCTACACAATTTTTGTTTTTTCCCATAGTCCAGATTTTTTTCTAATCTTCTTCCCATTTTAAGAAAACAATGCATAAAATTGACTTGAAGCAACACAGTAGCATTTCCCATCTCTCATATGCCTGTACATTAGTGCTTAGAGATAAGTAATATTTATCCCTACTCCTAAGATTAATGGAATACTGCCATAAATGTTACAGGGACAGCAAGTAGTTAAAATCACTGCAATTTTCTGCCCATGGCTTAAACACCTGCATTTTGATGACGGTCAAGCTCATATCAACCATGATCAGAGGCTGTGACCTATTCACTTACAGTGCTTGTTGAATCTTCAGGAAGTAAGGGATGTATTTATCATTTGGATCAAATCATCCCTTTATAGATGACTATATAGTCAAAAATACAGAAATGATAAGAAGAAAGAAGGAATGAAATAATACCTGAACTTTGAAGAACAGTCAATATACATAAACACTCCTTAAATCAAGAAAGCCATGATAGAAAAACATAATATATAAAGTTACTGTCACCCATACAATTAGCGAACTGAGATGATGCATGTTTTCTTGTAAATATTGCTTGGTTAGACCCTTTGTGTTTTTGAAAAACTGGAAAGGAATATGGATTTTCTTTTGTTCTTAGAAGTGAATTCCGCAGTCATTAGTCACACAGTTTGACAAGAATAAATTTTGTATGAATAATTTTACCCTTATTTTATTGACTAAGATCTGCTCTGACTTGTCAACCATCATCCCCTGCCATTCTTCTGCAGTTTTTCTATTTTAGACGATGCAGAAAATTTCTGGGCTCTCAACAATCTTTATTAAAAACAAAAAAGCAATAATAATGTAAAGGTTATGCCTATTTTATTGCCCTTTTGAAATATGGTAAAAGTCCTTGTGCAAGTCACTATAAAAATTAGGGAAGAATATAACACTTACCTAAACTATATTACATATATTAAAATATATTTTATTTTATTAGCTATTGATGTAGGAGGGTCATCTGTCTATTGTTACTTTCATTGTTTAATAAAGAAACTGCTTTGGTCTTTTGGTAGGCCAGCCCTTAGGTGGGTGTAGTAGATAGAACAGAATTCTGGGAGGAAAAAAGCAGAGTCAGGCAGACACCATGATTCTCCTCTCTAAGACAGATGGTGGTTAGACTTATGCCGGTAAGCCACCACCTTGTGGTGCTACACAGATTATTAAAAGTGGGTTAACCAAGATGTGAGAGAGAACTAATGGGCCAGGCAGTGCTTAAATGAATACAATTTGTGTGTTGTTATTTCAGGATATAAGTTAGCCATGTGGGAGCCAGGCGGGATGAAAAACAGGCCTGCTCCCATATCACTACAAGCTATTTTTAATATCATTAGTAACAGTCAATGAGTCAAAGATATTAAGTATAAATTGGCCCCTAGGATAAAGACAAATATATCAAAATATGGGTAAAAATAAGGTCATTAAAGTTTTATAATGTGTGAATAGATAGATAGATAGATATGTATATATGTAATGATAGCAAAACCAAAGAGGATTAATTACATCTTACACATTCTGGGAATTGTGAGACATATTTACAAAAATCATTTCATCCTAATTCTTGTAAATAGAACTGCTCCGAAATGAAAGGCTAGCTGAAATCAAATCTGATTATTCAGATGGGCTATTAAGGATTAGTAAGAAGGAGATTGTTGTGATTGTGGCAGTCAAAAGACAAATCAGGCATATTACTATGGGGCCTTTCAGGTTCTCCTCAGAGTAAATGGCCAGGATGGAAAGTGGAGTATGTGGAATGGTATAGGAAATTGATGGACAGGAGGCTTTAGTGGCACATTCTGTCATCTGGAGTAGAGTGCTCATTTATGTAAGGAACAAAAGAAAGACTTGTAGATTGAAACCTGAAATGACTGTGGGAGCAATCAGAGCTCCAGGTCCCATATTTATCCTTTCCACTTCTCTCCCTATTTCCAGTAAACACAGACAGAGAAATTATATTGATAAGTGGACATTAGACTGGGAACCCTGTCTAGGACCCACTCTACTACTGAGGTCTCAGAGAAGTTCTTCACCTGAATCAGAATATAAAGATGGTTTCTTCTTGTCTAATTGCAAGTAGTAAGTCAAGTTAAAGAGAAATTTAATTCATTCAAATAATAGTGAAGAATTTTAATTGATTGACAAAATGCTAAACAAACCAGCATGGGACCTTTAAGGAAGCATTACAGTACATTGAGAGGAGCTTGTTCCTGCATATTGCCAAAGGGACTTTTTAAATTTAAATTTTATTTAATTGCTTGGTATGGATTTCTAATAAGTAGCAAAACAAGTTATGAAAGGTATTATACAAAATAGAAATCGGAAAAATGAATAAAATTGAATGAAAACTTCTAACAGTGATTGGTGAAAAGATCTGGAATGGCAGAAAATTGACTCCAGGATGTTGTTGATAAACTTAAAATGTGAACAAAAGACACGGAAGGCAGAGAGAAGTTAATGTTGACATAACTCGTTTAGTCTTAAATAAGAAATATCACACTGCAGGAAAATCCAATCAATAGCATTTACTAAAAAACACACCTAATAGCTAGGGAATGCCTAGCATATCCATATCTTACTCATTGCAAAATAATAGCTAAATACAAGAATTAGTCAAACATGATTCAGAAATATTTTCTAATTAAATGATGCTAGATTGTCACAGGTGATTAAATGTGGTTTGAGAATGAAGTGATTTAAATACTACAGCATGACTTCAAAATTAACTATACCAAAATTTACATATGGTGGTGTTGGCTACTCAGACTTAGGACATTATATCCTTTGTCCTCCATTCCGAAATGATAAGTAGTCCTTAGGGCCAGAGAGTAGATGCTGTATTTGTGCAGGGTCTAGGTTCTTTCTGAAAACCCAATTTACTACTGTGTACTTTCAAAGAAAACACAGGAGCTACTGGAATCTGTAACCCCTGCTTTCCCAGAAAAAAATAAGTACAGGATGAAATTTTTTAATTTATTTATTTATTAATAATTTCCACCTCCTCCCCTCCTCCCACTTCCCTCCCAATCTCCCCCTCCCTCTCCAGTGAAAATTCTCATAACAATGTGAGTACAAGACATATAGATTTTTTGGAGAGGATTATTTACAGAGATAAAGAATAATTTTTGCAAGCAAATTTACTGAAATCATGTATTCTCTCTCCAAAGAAAACTCATCCTAAAACTTCTGCTCTACAAGAGAAGACAGCAGAAACTTCCTTTTGAGGAGAAATTATTAAATTCAACAGTGTTCAGCTTCAGTGACTTTTCTGAATTTGCGATAGAAAAGACTACATTTAAAAATACCACCAACATGCTGATGAAATTATACATAAATCTTTTTTTTACAATCACCTATCACAAAAGAAGCCTCTGTTTACAGCAAACTGAGGTACAAAAGGCCCCCACAGTACACAAAGCAGAGATGAATAGGTTTTAGGGAACGCAGTCCCCAATGGATACATTGCATCCCAGTTCCTTCATGAGCATTGTGGTAACATTGTGGAAGAAGGTGACAAAAAGCTCCTAAGATTCCAAATACTGGGGAGTCATTTTACAAAAACAATCTTGATTAGAAATGGTGGCCTAAACAAGATTGGAACTATGACAATATCAATGGACATGCTAACAGGGAAGGGGGAAATTGTGAGAGTTTATAGATAAAAACTACAGGCAACTAATGGCTGCTAGGAGAAGGAGAATTAGCCTCTCCTAGGGATGAGCCCTCTTCTTGATTGTCCAATGCAAAATTGTCAACCTTAAAACCAGTTATGCATATATACAAAAATGGACTCAGTAGGTTGTATTTATAAATTCATACACACACACACACACACACACACACACGTATAACAACCAATAAAATAAAAAGAGGCTAAAAACTTGAATTTGTGGAAAGAGAGACAGGAGTGGTAACCCAAACCCAGAAAGACAAATATAATATATATTCACTTATAAATGGCTTTTAGATGTAAAGCAAAGAAAAAACAGTCTACAGTCTACAACTCCAGAGAATCTAGATAAGAAAGAGAACCCTAAGAGAGACATACACAGATACACATAGGAAGAAGAAAAAGACAAGATCTCCTGAGTAAATTGGGAAAATGGGGGGTCACGCAAGCGTATAGAAGGGGAGAGGGGAGGAAACAGGAAGGAGAAAATATATAGCCACAATAAAACAATAAAATAGAAAACAACATGTCCTTAATGACAAGTGAAAACATGCTGAGTATTAGTTGTACAGACAGAAATGACATAACATACATATAAGCCTGAAGAATACTGAAAACACAGTTGGAAGAATTACAGAATTTCAGTAAACTTAAAAGATGAAAGTATCATACAAAAGTGAAGAGTATTTCTCCATGCTAACGTTGGACTGTCTGAAACAGAAGCTGGGGAGGCTCTCATTTTCGGTACTACCGGAAATAATAAATTACATGGGAATCGTTTTAACTACACCAGAACCTTAAAAATAAAAACATGATAGCAGAAATTACCAAAGGAAAAAATGAATGAAAAAATAACCTAAGTTTATGGTGAAAATATAGCATCAAAGTGTCCACAAGCCATGAAATGATTTTCAATTTCAGTAAGTCTCTAACACCCCAGTGACTATTTCACAAAGATAGGAGAATACATTGCTAAAATGGTATCAAAAAACCTAAAGCAAGTTTGTGTACACAGAACAGAGATAGAAGTATCACATTTTCTAATTTCAAATGTGTAGACAAAAGTTTCTGTCCTACCCTATCCTGCAGTCATTCAGTTGCAAAAAAAAACCCAGACTTATATTAATTATAAACTTTGGCTTAATAGTTCAAACTTATTATTAACTAGCTTTTACAACTGAAATTAAACCATAATTCTTGTCTATGTCTAGCCATGCTGTGTAGTTCCTTTTTATCAGCGAGGCATTCTCATCTTGCTTCCTCTGTGTCTGATTGATAACTGCAACTTTGCCTTTCCTCTTCCCAGAATTCTCTTAGTCTGTCACCCCGCCTATACTTCCTGCCTGGCTACTGGCCAATCAGTGTTTTATTAAACTAATATGATTGACAAATCTTTACAGTGTGCAAGAGCTTTGTCCCATAGCACAAGTGATATTATCAAGTTATTATAATAAAAACAATAAGCTACATGGGTAAAACCAGAAACAGAAAACTGTAACTGTATAGAATCAAAACTTCACGTATATCAAATAGTGATCAAGAAAGGTACCAAGGATATTGATGAAAGATATTCTCTTCAGTAAAAATTGTAAATCGTATAACCACATACAAAAATAAGTGAATCTTCATTTTGTAGCATACATAAATAAACAACAGATTAAAATTTTAAACTCGAAAATTCAGATCATAAACCCCTAGAGAAAGCGACAAAGAGCACTATAAACATGGCTGTGCCAATGATTCCATGTCTGTGGTACTCAGCTGCGATAGTGCATGCTGGTAGGACATGCCAAAAAGCAAATATAGGAGGTCCCCAAAGTTCCAAGTTGGACTGTATTTATGCAGGCTTGGTCACACATGCAGACCTTTAATCTCAGCACTTCGGTTGCAGAGGCAAGCATAGCTCTGAGAGTTCACAACCAGCCAGGTCCGCATAGCAAGTTCTAGGATAGCCAGAGCTAAATAGAGATATCCTGTATCAAAAACAAGCAACCAAATATTCAGCAGCATCAGTAACACAGGAAAATAAACCAAAACAGGTCTATGATGGCTAAGGAATTGAGCCCAGTCGCACTCACATTATAGCTCACAATTGCCTAAAACCCTAGTTGCAGGGCACTTGACACCTTTTTCTGGCCTCCATAGGTATTGCACCCATGTGGTACACTGACATACATGAAGGCAAAATATTTAAATACATGCACTAAATAAATATTAGGTGAAAAATATAGGTAGCCAAAGCAAAAATAAGCTAATGGCACTATGTAGGTCAAGATCAAATTCATTAGCAGCAGAAGAAATAGTAAATTAAATGCAAAGGCAACCAGTAGAGGGAGGAAAGAATATGCACGCAATGAACGTGAAGAAACACACCCATTTAACCTCATGACTCTGCTATTTTTTGTAAAGAGAATATTATGTACATGTTATGGGGTACTTTGTGACACTTCAATACGGGTGTGCAATGTGTATCAAAATCAGAGTAATAACTATTTCTGTCTCTTCCTACAGTAGTTATTTCTGTGCCAGCAATTTTATATTATTTTCGTGACTTTGAGATAAAGCATAAATCATTTTAACAAAGGAAAAGCAGAAGTAATGCCTCCATGTGAATTATGTTTCTCAACATCTCCCCTGTCCCTACTTTCTTATCTTTTATAGTCTCCAGAGATCATTCTCTTAGTATATTGTATAAAATTGACTTATTAGCTTCCACAAGTGAATGAGAATGTTCTTTCTTGATCACTTGCTATTGCTTCCAACATGCATGTTGTAAATGATGAAATTTCATTCCTTCTAGGACTGAATAATATTCTATTTTGTGTAGATACCACATCTTCTTTACTATTACTCAAGTAATTGATTTCATATTTAAACTATTGTGGATAATGCTGAAAAACATGGGACTAAAAGTACCTGTTTGGTCTTGTGATTTCCTTTCTTGGCTGTGTGCCCAGTACTAGAATTGCTACATCATATGGGAATTATACTTTGGGGTTTGTTTTTATTCTTTATTGTAAGGAAGTCCTATACCATTTTCCAAAATGGCTGCATTCATTTACATCTAAACAGCAATGTGTGTAAAACTTCTTTTTTTCTGCATCTTCATTAACACTTGGTTTTGTGTGTGTGTGTGTGTGTTTAACATTTATTCGGATTTCATTATTTCATTCAAACTGGGGTGAGAGTTTTTCATTGTGATTTGGATTTGCATTTTCCTCATGATTTGAAAAACTGATCATTTCTTTCATGAGGTTGTTGGCTACATGTATGCCTTCTTTTGAGAGCTTCCAATCTTATACAAAATTATTCAGCCACATGTACGTTTTGGCATATTTTGTTCCTTAGCCAATTTTCAACTGTATTATCATCATTGTTATTATAACTATTTAATCTTAGCTTATGACATATTCTGGATAGCAATCTTGATGCAGGTATATTTCTCCCATTTTACTGGATATTTCACAAATCCATGGCTGGTATTTCCACAGAAGCTTTTTCATATACTATAATCCTTCTGTATGCTTATGTTTTGGTTGTCTCTGCTCCTACTCAAGTAGTATGTGGCCACAACAGTGACTGGAAAGATGTCTTTTCCTGTTTTATTGCAGTAATTTAATACTTTCAGGTATTAGATGAACTGACCTTTTTTATAAATGATATGAGCTTCTGATTTTTGACAAAAATAGATGGATATTTTTACAAAATACCAATTAATATTTGGATTCTCTATTCTTCAGTCCATGAGTCTGGTTTTATTTAAGTATTTAATTTACGTATCTATTTAACTTTGCAACCAGGAATTTGGAAGTCTTATATCTCCACTCCCATTAGGAATGACTTTGACTATTTAAGCATGTGTTTTCTTTAGAATTTTAGACATATTTTTCTGAAGCTGCAAAGAAAAGAATTAATATTTTGTTGACGTTCTAATGAATCTATACATTGCTTTAGGTGATCAAATCACATTCACTTCCATTAATTCTTTCAAACTGTGACATTGAACGTCTTTCATTCACTCTGTCATTCAGTAGTATCTTACAATTATGATTATAGAGATATTTTACATTTTTGTTAAATATGTTACTAAGTATTCTATTTTCTAGGTATTACAACATAGATTCCATTCTTATTTTCTTTATTTTTCTGAGTTCAATACTGATATATATATATATATGTTGCAATTTTTTCTTTACATGGTCATTCTGTATTTTCTATCTCACTAGATTTATTTTTGAATTGCAGCTGCATTTTTAGGCAAAAATAAGGTTTTTGTATGTATAACATTATTAAAAAGTAGTGTAAAAATTATTTCATAATGACAGTTTAAATGTCATTTTTTCTTTTTCATTTTTTCTTGGTAAGAATTTCAACATGTTAATAAAGAAAATTGGTAAAGACAGACATCATTTATTTATTTATTTATTTATTTATTTATTTATTTATTCTTTCTCTTAGAGGTAATTCTTTAGCTTCTCACTTTTCTTGCTTAGGATAGTACTGACTGTGAGTCTTACACAAACACACACATATACACACACCTATTTTGTAATTTGACATATGTTTCTGCTATTGCAGATTTGTTAAGAAATTTTATCATGAAGAAATATTGGTACTTATAAAATTCAGTTTCTTATCCATTGAGAATGTATAAACAGAGTCTTTTTCTTAATTAGTCATCCCATAACACTTGCTAACATCATCAAACTTGAAACAAAATTTAACATTGGTCTACTTTTCTCCCAAATACTCAGATTTTCATTGTGTTGTCAAATTCTTAAAATAATGGCAAAAAGATTATCTGTTGTTCTGGTGACAAGATAATATAGAGAGCATGGTGTTATCCCATAAATTTTCCTCAATGCCTCTGAGCTACAAAAACTGGGTTTAGTATACTTTGTGATGGTTTGATCTCTGCTGGGAGGACATGATAAACAGTGCTAAAAACAATGTGGATGAGGACTCTAGTCAAGAACTTCCCAGTAGAACCCAGAAGCCAGATTTCAGCTCTGCTAACTGTGGACATATCAACTGGTATCTTGTCAGAACTACTAGTCTGGCCATTTATTAAACAACGAGGAAAATGACCCGAAGAATACCTAGATTTCGCTATTCACGAATGACACTTTTTGCTGATACAAAGATGTCACGCCTACTGATAGAATCGTCTATTTCAATTCCCAAATGAATTGTTGGTGTGAACAGGGCAGACACTGAAAACATAGGCTCTGAAGTGAAAGCACCCAGATCTGAAGCTGGTCCCATCATTTCGTATGTCTGTGTCTATGCCTGGACTGCATGGCTCTCTCCTCCGAGTCTCTTAAGCAGTAGCAGAAGAGCATGGAGGAAAAGGTCTGTGACGTAGAAAATTACGTGTAAAACCCTTAGAGTACTACCTTGCATGTGGCACTTTAAAAATTTTAGCCATTATTGTTTCCTTGTTGTTAATATTTCTAATAGTTCTATTGAATTCCCTATAGACTTCAGATGTGATATTTTTGTATTTTTCTCTTTACTTTAATTTTATGTGCATGTGTGTCTTGCTTCCTTAGATGCCTGTGCACCACACGTGTACGGCATTTATGGAGAACAGAAGAGGATGTCAGATTGCCTGGGAGTTCCAGACAGATGTGGGCTGTCATGTAGCTGCTGGGAATAGAAACCTGGTTTCTGCAAGAGCATCCAATGCTCTTATCTGTTGAGCTATATCTGCAGTCGTTTATTTTGTATTTTAATTCCATTCTATTTTGAATCAAGTCATCTTGTTTGATTTAAAATATAATATATTTTCTTAAAGGAATACCTACATATATTATAAACATGCTTAAATGGGACGTTTAGACTTTTATAGTATACCTGTTTGTATAATTAATGTGAAAATGTAACAACATTCTATGCATCTGTAGTAAATCACTTATTGAGGGAAAAAATAGCTTCTCTATTTGATTTGAAAACTCCAGTCCTGGTATTATCTGTGTAGCTTTTCTTCAGATCAATCACTGTTAGTGCTAAATTCATTACTATTAATAAAGCTTTATTTATCTCATTAACAAGTGCACAGATGAGGACTGTGTATTCCAGTAGATGTCTCCATTGCCTGTTCTAAGTGCTTCTTGGATGAAGGTAAAAAATAATTAGATGCTCCTTTTCCCCTAACATAATCAATAATTAGCTGGGAAATCAAAAAAATATGACTTTCCTCCCATTTTCTTTGTCTTTTCTTTTCAGAGATACTGAAATTGGAACATGAGGAT
>LOEQ01015731.1:0-14818 GCA_001685075.1 Bramus lutescens | reverse complement strand
AATAAATAAATAAATAAATAAATAAATAAATAAATAAATAAATAAAGACTTCTTTCCTAGCAGCTGCCTGCAGGCTTTGGAATACAACTGTGCTCTGCATGGTGAACTTGGGGTTTTTGTTCAAACAATAAAATAATGGTTAGAGATACACAGTTGAGACCAATTTAGAGAAAAGTGCTTGTAAATGGGTTTAGCATGTCTAAAAATTTGCATAGGCTTGGAGAGAGAAAAGAAAAAGTAAGAGCAGTCATAGATAAAAAAAATGATTTCAAAATCTGTAAAAAGGATTTAGAGAAATAAAATAATATAATAAGCCTCATAAAGATGAAAGATATACAGAGAGTCTGGATTATGTACATTATTGTATTGTCTTTAATTTTTTTGGCTGTTAAGAGACCTTGAATTATGGAAACTGCTAGAAAACCCAATTTATAGTTTAAAATTATCTTGACTTCAAAATTCAAGTCAAAAGATAAAGGTCACATTGAAAGAGAGGTTATATTTTTATTTGTACAGGAAATGAGAGGCTCTTGATTCACTCTGGATTAAGAAAATTTAGGTTTGAATGAGGAAGACCCCCTGAAAAAAAATCACTAATGAAAATGATTGCCTAAGTGATCCAGAATCCTAATCAGCTTTGAGGCTGCTGACAGAGATGATCCTGCCTTATAGAATGCTATAGCTAGCACTTAACAATTATCTTAATAATTTTCAGGGTGCTCCAAAGATTTCCAGTGCCCCAATCAACAGGAATTAGCCAAGCAAGCACTGCACCTACGTTCCCCAAACTAAATTATGACTGTTTCTCATCATTTAGGGGGTTGATTACAAGGAGTTTAGGCTAATGATAAGAAAAAAAGCTGAACAAAAAAGGTTAGATTCAGGGATGTTATTCTAAAAGGAATAATGGGAATATAGAAAACATAAGATTAAAAAGTAGATTATTGAATATACCTTAATCCATCAAAAACCAACTGTTATATCAAAATAGTTTACATTGTTACGGATTTTAGTTTTTTCATACTATTTTAAAGCTAATATTTTATACTGTATGAATATTTCTGCCCTTGTTTAAGGTACAGCTTTTATTAAGCTCAATTAAAAATGCAATGCATAACTAAGAAATATAAAATTACAAAAATACAGTTAGTCATCTATAATAGTCAAACTTGTAGTAGTTATATTAGTTTGGTTTTCTAGATATAAAATTATATCTCAGATTTATAGGTTTTCTATAAACATTTCAAAGACATGAATAATATGGCATTTTAAAAGTTTTAATTACTTAGGCTTGTCATGACAGTGAGATTTGTCCACTCCTGGTAGAACCAATATTCTGAATAAATGATGACTATCAAAGAAACTCTGAATGGAGCATATTTTCTTTATAACAAAAGCTAGACACCTGGGCAAAGAAACTGCCCTTGCCTCAATTACTGAAAGTTACTGTCCAAACTGGAACAGCAGAACATGAAAAAGATGACTGCTGTTCTTTGATAAGACAATAAAAGAAGGCCCTTCAAAATACTCTGGTTCACAAAAAATGTCTGTCACATATTCTAGGCCAGTAGGCCAAAGATAGATGCCCCAACATTGCAGAGAAACCTTTTGTGACTCTCCAGAGAGTCAGCTCTTTCTGTCATTTCTCACATATCTTTGGAAGTCACTTGCCAAATCATCTTGCTTACTCAGGTAACATTCCTTCTCAGGTCTTTGATGGAGTTGAAGACTAAATATTAATAATTATTGTTTTTATTAGTTATTATAAAATGTAAAATATATATAAAACTTTAAACTCACCAAGATGAGATAGATAGCAGAGTATTTTCTTCAATTTTGCCAAATACAAATGGACTGGGTATTGCAACTGTATTTCTTTCTATATATCTGTGTAGTTTTAAATAATTTTATTATTTTAAAGTTGAAACCTTCCTTTTTGATCAGAAAGAAAGGGGAAATCAGTGAGAAGATCCTTCTGTATACTTTAAATATGTTTTCTCTCCTAGGTTGATAATAAAAGCCGATTTATCCTGTAGCATGGCAGAATAAGGCTAGGTGGGAAAGTCCAATTGAAAATACAAAGAGGAAGAAGGGTGAAGTCAAGATAGACAAGCTATCCACTGGGGAAGATGCCAGAAGAACAACAAAGCCATTTCCACATGGGAATACATAGGTTAATACAAATGAGTTAATTTAAGTTGCAAGAGCTAGTTTTAAAAAAAGTCTGAGTTATAGGCCAAACATTCTGTAATTAATATAAACTTTGGTATCTTTATTTGGACTGGGCTATCAGTAGAAAAGAAAAGCCCCACCTCCATTTATGCTTACCCCTAAATTCATTAACTTAGAATAATCCCTCATGAAGAGATAGAACCTTATGAGCCCCTTCACATGCCATGCAAAATATCATTGGTTCTGATCTTGTTTAAGCTTTTCAAGAGTAACCACAGCAGCAACGAATAAACGGGCAACTTCAGGGACATATCTATAAGATGACTTTCAAGACATACTCCCTAAATCTCTGACTCTGACATTGTTTTTGGTCATTCTTCTACAGTGTTCTCTGAGATTTAGAATGGGTAGTGCAAATATCCCATTTAGGGCCAAGCAAGCCACTGTCGTCTATGTTTGGACATTCAGCATTTAGGGATTTCTGCATTAACTGGCTCTCTCTGCAATAAGAAGCTTCTCAGATTTCAGAGCTAAGGGCAATAATTAGAGAAAGGTTATCTAAATCTAGTTAACCTTTATATTTAAAAATATTGGTATGTGTATTTAGAAGGCAATTTGATACTATGTTCATTTATCAACATAATAGTAGCAACATTTTTCCCGTTTATGACTTCCCTACTTATCAGAACTTGACAAGGTTCATAGAAAGGGGAAGAAGTTCCCACCTCTTTAGTGGACTTCAGATCCAATAAAAGCAACTTCTCACCCACACTGCTCCCATTGTCCACCAACCACCCCTTTGGCAATCATTTACCACTGTTGATCCAGTGAGCATGTTTTGCCAAGAAGTTTGTGAGTATTGTTTTCATTGTTAAGAGTTACATAAGATGTTGAGGACTTTTCATCCACAATATCCTGCTTAATACCTTCCTAAACCGTAGGAAGAAACCAACAAGGAGGTTCTTTTAGTCAACTATCATATTGATTTCTATATGTCTGACGACCAAAGTATGTGGTACCTTCAACAATAGGACCAAATATTCTAAAAGCTATTCAGACCTATTTTTTGTGAAAGAAAAATCACTTAAAATATACATAAAATATCATTATGCAGCCTTAGTAGGCTATATTCAGAGATCCATATGTATATAAATGTACATACATGAGCATAGAAAAAATTATTTTTAAAAAATGGATCATAGATTTGAAAGAGAAAGGAGTATATATGAGGGTTTGCAAGAGGAAATGGAAGGTGACTATTATGTAATTATATATTAGCTGAAAAATAAAATAAGTAACCAAAAATAGCAATCGTTAACTCAGGAAAATATAAAAAGAATAAAATTGTTTTCAACACACCCTAATCTAGTATATGGCCTTTTTATTGCCTGAAAAAAATATAAAACATTATAAAGATGAAGCAACCTACCCTTATGTATTCAGGAAAAATTAAACTAAATCAATGTGTGTGTGTGTGTGTGTGTATCTGTATCTGTCTGTATGTATGTATAAATAAGTCAAAAAATAATCAAAACAAATGCCAAGAATTTTCAAAAGAGCAAGGAGGAATATATGGGAGGTTTAGGAGGGAGAAAAAGGATGGGGAAATGATGCATCTATAATTTCTAAAAAAAGAAAATTATTTTTGAAAAGAAAATATGTGTGCTATTTTTATTGTGTTCTGACAAATAAAGCTTGTTTGAGTCAGACGAAAGAGCTTTCCACTAGCTGAACAAAATTAATCATAGAGGATTGAAGGGCTGTAGACAGAGAGAAGACAGGAAGTAGTGAGGCATGGCTGAGAGAGGATTTCCTTTTTGGATGAAGAAACAGAAGAGGTAGAAAGCAACTGGTAGCTTCTCCTTCCTTCTCTGATCTTTAAGGGTCTTACCCCCATATTTGACTCTTTTTTATTGTAAAGATTCATTAGATTGATGCTTCAAGCAAAAGTATTTCAAATCATAAAAAATGAATTGTGGTGTAATAACGAATTCATTCTCAATATGTCAATTGTTTCATCTCCAAAACAGTGATTTCACCTTAAAATTTTATCATTAACTACAATATTGATGACTGCTTTTGTTTAAAAAATTATTTTTTAGTTTAGGAATGTGTGTGTCTCTATGAAATACAGGTGTCCAAATTAACTAGAACTGCCTGATCTCTTGTAGTTAAGACATTTGTAAGCCACTCTACAGTTCGTGCTGAGAACCCAAGTCAGTTTTATTGCAAAAGCAATTAAAATTAAATGCTTTTAATAACTGGTTCATCATATGCATATAGATGTGTATGCATATAAGGGGAAATATGCACATATGTATATGTATAATTACATAAAATTATATATACCTTCAATTTTTATACAGAAGTTTTAAATTATTCTTTCCACTTCATTTAAAATCAAATACAATGATTGCTGCGACTAAATCTCTTGCTCATTGAACAAAATCTACAGTAAAATGGCAGAAGTAAATAGAGGCTTTTCAATTTAAATATGCCCTTTATTGTACACATTGAAATGGCATCTCATTTTTCAATGAGTCCCCAAACAGCCTACAAGTACAATTCTATCAAAGCACATAAATCAATAGACTAAACAAGTTACACTGTAGCAGTTTATACATCAAATGCTCTTGTCTATTTCTGTGAGCAATATCATCAAAATCAATATATCCCCCAATCTACAGCTATTCCCCAAACTACTGCTTCATATTACATATTCAAACAGCTGTAAACAAATTAATAAATTGCTCTGGACTTCTGTTTTCTCTTCTCTTGAATTTTAATTGATTCATATCCCTGGAAAATCTATGTAGGCTAGTTATGTTGGCTCTTTTCCCTTTTCTAGCTAAAGCCAAAAACAGTTAGTGAATGCGCTAGCCTCACACTTCACTAACCACTTGTAGTTTTTATGTTAAACTCAAAGAGAGTTCGTATGTTAAACATTTAGTGTGTAATTTTCTCCCATCATTAAAATACAAAGCAACAGTTTTCTTATACAGACCATGGTGATGAGTCCTATAACATCAGTGAAGCACAGAATCTACAGATGCTCTTAGAAGCATCCAATCTATGCACGCTAATAAAGGAGTGATTACATAACTTACATCTGCATAAGCCAGACTCTGTAAGAACAGTTAAGTAGTCTCTTCCTTGTAGTTGTATTAAGGGAATCACTCTACTCAGTTCCTCCCCCACCTTCTGTGTTTATTTATGTAAGTGTATGTATTATTTGTATATTTGTGTGTGTCTTTTTCTCTGTCTCTCCTTCTGATGGTATTGGTGCTGTTTTGTTTTATTATATTAAAGTAGTGTCATTTAAATATCAAGTATTATACTGAATAATAAGCTTAAACCTACCCCTGATTTCGCAAGTCTTAATCTTTTATCATTGTTAAAAACAATTTTGCTACTTTTAGATGATCCTTGCAGTAGAAACCTTTTTATATGAAAATAGAAATGACAAGATTGAATACTAAAAACATGAAAGGAATAGGCATTAAAATGTAGGTAGAATACAACTGTTGACCTCATCACTGTAGAGGACAAACATAAACCAGCAGACCATTCAGGTGTGAAATGACAACTGCAATCAACTCTTTCTAAGATTTTATCAGTGTTAAATGAGATACAATCCTTTCTGGGCATAACATTGAATAAAAAGTCTTCTATGTTCTTCTCTCTATCTTATTTAGTGGAAAATGTCATAGGTTTTGAGACAAACAATTCAATGGAACAGCACTCCAAAGAAACTTTTCAAATGTAAAATGTTTTAGAAAACAGTATTAATTATTTCTGTATTCGTCATAGGTCAGAAATAAAAACTGCCCACTATGTTAAACAACAATGACACAAATGGATAATTTACTTGGCTCCTGAACAGTCATTTTACCATTTTAGGACAGTGTTATAAGAAGGTGACTGATGCATTTCCAAAATTGTGCAAGCCATTAGGCCTTTATTTTTATGTTATTAGTGCTCTGGGACAATGGTCTTGTACCTTGTAAAGATTTGTTACTTGAATTTTAATAAAACACTGATTGGCCAGTAGCCAGGCAGGAAGTACAGATGGGGTGACCAGGCAGGAAGTAGGGGCAGGGTGACAAGAACAGGAGAATTCTGGGTAGCGAAAACAGTCAGAATGCAGTCATCACAGAGGAAGCCAGACACAGAACAATGAAGATGAGAATACCTCACTGATAAATGTACCAAGCCACATGGCTAACATAGACAAGAATAATGGGTTAATTTAAGATGTAAGAATTAGTAAATAAGAAGCCTGAGCTAATAGGTTAATCTATTAATAATTAATGTAAGCCTCTGTGTGTTTATTTGGGGCTGAACAGCTGCAGGATAGGACAGGACAGAAACCTCTGTCAACATATTAGAATACTTTAAAGCAAACTCTGCAGACAACCAGAACTCAACATTTTATTTCTCATTTATCTTCCAATGACCTCATTAAACACTTGCATGTAGACTCGAAGACCAAATAGGCAGTCCTCTTGCAGTATCTTTCATAGTCTGCTTCTCCATAATTTCTTACAATTCTTATTATTGATTCATTGTATAGAAATCGCTGTGTTGTAAGAAATTAGTAGGCTCTCTAAAATAAAAGATTTATATATTCATTCTACAAATACAATATATATGTATATGTTCATATATGTGTGTGTGTGTATGCGTGTGTAGAAAGATGTTTATTAAAATTTCACACAGTATGTATAGTTTGTCCATGGCTGTCTAACAATTGAATGTCCTAGAATCAAGCTGTTATTCAGTCCATGAGGCTGAAAATCACGGATAGTTTTTAGTATATGCTGAAATTCCAAAGAAGTAGGCTTTAATGTCTGTGGAGGACTGGACTTGCCAGCAAGACCAAAAGCAGGCAGGCAAAAAAAAAATACAAAAAAATCACAAAACTAAGTTTCATTCTTTTATATCCTTTATATAGACTTTGAGTACAATGTGTGCTCCGGATTAAAGGTTAATCTTTCCATCTCAAAGGATACAGATTTAAAGTTAATCTTTAAACTTCAGACTTCAAATAAGATAATTAATAAAAAAAAATCTCTACCAGGTGTACCGAGCCCTGTGGGTTTTAGTTAGTTCTAAATGTAGTCAAGTTGACAATTAAAAATAGTCATCACAAAAGATTTACGTATTTTAAATTTGGCTCCATAACTAATCTACAATCAAACATAGTCATGATTTCTAAATTTTAGGAAATGTATGCCTTTTATGAACTTTACTCAGCCTAGTGTAGTAACCACGTTTCACCATGTGGCTTTCTAAAAATATAGAGTCATGCTATATACTGTAGACTAGCCTCAAACTCATTATCATGGTTACGTGTTTTGATTGAATTGATCATGTTCCATATGTCTTGTTCATAAATATTTCTAATTCATAGTGAAATAACAATAAAACATGTGTTATATTAGCATTGCTCCATTTTAGGTCCTAATTTTTTCTAAGTTAAATTAATGGGGCTCTAGCTCACCTCAACAAACCAAGCATTTTGGAAAATAAATGAGGGAGCATATGCTGTTGAAGAACACATAGAAAGAGTAGATATGTTGTATATTATGATTTTATTCTTCTTTTCCCCACAGGCTAACATTTGAAGATTGAGACTCTAGCTGATGATATTATTATGGAAGGTTGTGAAACACTTACTTAGATGATGGAATGTTCCTGGAGAAAGTGAATTGGTCAGAAATAGGTCGTGAGGTTTACAAGACAGTTCTTCTTCTGGCAATTATTCTGTTTCTTGACACTGCACATAATAAACTTTGAACCTCTTTGTCAGGGATCTAATTGTCAGCATTACTGTCAATCCAGTATCAAAATCATTTCTCTCTTTAAATTGTTTTGATATGTGATATGGTCACAGTAATGAGGAAAGTAATGAATGGAGAAAATAGAAATTTAGAACTGTGTTTTTCTTGTGGCAAGTGTGGCCATGGGGTTCCAAAGTATTTGCAATTGCTTTACATAATTATAAAGGAATGTATGAAGCTATGAAAAAGAAAAGCATTTAAATTTACCAGCCACACTTAACAGGCCTTTCTTGTGAAAGTTCAGAAGACTATAATAATAGTTTTATGTTGTGTGAGAGGGCCTGCTTTTAGTCCCAGCTGCCTTGATAGCTTACACGCAAAATAATCACACAGAAACTATAGTCATTTAATCACTGCCTGGCCCATTCGCTCTAGCCTCTTATTGCCTAACTCTCACATCTTGATTAACCCATTTATATTAAATATGTGTAACACTACATGATTATTGCTTGCCAGCAAGATTGTAACGTACTTCTGTCTCAAGCAGGAGATTCATGGAGTCTGCCATATTGTCCTTCTTCCCAGCATTCAATTCAGTCTACTCCACCTATCTAAGTTCTGGCCTATCAAAAGGCCAAGGCAGTTTCTTTATTCAACCAATGAAAGCAACACATAAACAGAAGGACTTCCTACACCAGTTTTAAATAAGTACAATATAGACTGTACTTATAAGATTTTAGAGCAAAACAAAGGGCGTCATCATCTGTGTTTAAATCTTTAGTGAATCAAATTTCAGAACTAATTAATTCAGTTGCATGGTAGAATAAAATCCAGACAACTTAACAGCAAAGGTGTGACATGGTTAGCCATCTCTGTGCTTTGGGAAGTCAGTAGTGGAAGTGAAGTAAAGTTGTAAAACCGTGTGCAGCTTGTAACAAAGAGTAGAATTAACATAGACAAGGAGTACATAGAGGTTATAGCCAGTAAGAATAAATATAACACTTTTTACTGGCACAATAGAAAAGTGTCTGATGGGTAGGAATCTACTCATGTGGTGCTACACATATGACAATACAAGTATATTTGAAGAGTTTTCATTTCAAAAGAGAGTGCCTAGCTGGGCCTGATATACATATCAATAGTCTCAGAACTGGGGAGACTGAGAGCAGAGTATAATAAAAACAAACAAACAAATAAACAAATTGGGCAACATTGTTAATACTGGCGTGTCTAAGCTATAATGAGAAACTATCTCAAAACTGATAACAAATTAAACAGAAGAGGGCCCATAGAAAAATGCAATGTGTGTCTTGAGGCAGTGCCACCTATGGAAGTATTTTGTAGTTTCCAACATAAAAACACCTAGAAGTCATTGTTCCCATAAGTAATGGTGAAGATACAACTTGATCTGAGAGCAAATATTGTCAGTGTCTTATAGTATTGATTCTGTGGGAATGCAGGATGCAAAAATGCAAAAGCAAAAGCTTCAGTAGGGGTTGCACGACAATTGAAGTAAGATAATCTATCATGAACCACATCTGTATTTTGTGAATGGTGTTCCAGGGTATAATGGGACTGATGCTACAAATGTTAAAAGTGCCTAAATTGCACTGAACATTTCAGGACATTGGAAGTTCAAGAATGTAGGATGTCAACTTCAGCAAGCTGTAATTGACAAGTAGACTTGACTTGAAGGATATGATATACATGCCTCAGTGAATATAATTAGAAGCACAGACCTAATGAAGAAAATTAGAACACAATTGATATTGTTCTGAACCCCAATCTAGTCATGAGTTCAGTTTAGAGTTTTTCCTTGAGGGTTTTAATCATGTATAGTTATGATCCAACTCCTTGCTGTTAGAATAAGAATTTTATCATATTAGTTAATGAATATATGAAACTGGTATGTATGCATTCGTCTATTTATTATGTTTTCTTTTATTTTACAAAAGATTTCAGTTAAGGATTCAGTGGGAGCCTCAGACTGTACTTTAAGCATCAAATAGCAAAGAAATTTTAGGACTGGAAATTGTTGAAGTTATATTCAATGCCTTTTAATTATGTATTAGGCATTAGTAAGTAGGGTTAGAAAGTAAAAAGTATGGCAGTTTACACATGAAATCTCCTTTGAAGCATCATTTTTTTCACCACTTATTACCCAGGGTACAGTGTCGCTAATTTTAGATGTTTATGGAACTTTTATGAGTAGCCTAACTGAAGGCAGTGAACAATTAGCAGGAGGCAGACTTCGGGAGGCACAGCAGACTTTTGAATATATGGCTTGTCCTTACATTTTGTCTGCTGTCTGCTTCCTGGTATCCATGACAAATGAAGTGGTTGTCACCACCTTCTCCATTGGACAAGTACTATCCATCATACCTTTTTAGCCATGATAGATTATAGCTCAAGTAGAGAGCCACAATCAACCTGTTTTCCTTTGAGTTGCTTCTTACTATAAGGTAATAACAGGAAGGGGACTAACAAGCATAATTATGCTACAATTCATGCGCCTAAACCAAATGCATTTTACTCTTATATATAAGGATAAGATGAAGAATATTACAAGTTTCTTTGTTTCTGTCTGTATATTTCACATTTACCAAATGATGGGGCATTGTGGAAAATTAAAGATGTTATTCTTTGATGCTGTGGAATATTTGTTTAATGATGAAAAGATACGTGACATTTTATGTTACATTTGTTTTACTCTGTAAAGCTATGTTACTTTGCTTGTCTAAAGCACATAATTTGTCTAATAAAGAGCTGATCAGCCAATAGCTATGCAGGAGAGAAAATTAAGAAGAGATGTCAGGCAGAGAGAATAAATAGAAGGGAAGAGAGGCAGATCAAGAAAAAAATGAGAGGACACCAGGAGTCAGCCACCTACACACACACAACCAGCCATGGAGTATGAAAGAAAGTAATAGATAATAGAGAAAGATGAAAGCCCAGAGACAAAAGGTAGATGGGGTAATTTAAGACAAGCTGGCTAGAAAAAAAAGCCAAGCTAAAGTTGGACATTTTTAAGTAATAATAAGTATAAGTCTTTATTTATTTGGAAGCTGGGTGATGGGTTTCCAGAGAGCAAAGAGTTCAAAACAAACAAACAAACAAAAAACAGAGAAAATGTTATACTTTCTCTCTACACACACATACCTACTACTACTAATACCATGAAAAGTGTTTTATGCTTCAAATTACGGCATTCATTGATGCCCTAAATGTTATTCAATATCTCCTATGTGCTTAATTTTGCATTGAACAGCCCTGATCAACTTTGTACACATTTGACCTCCTTTGTGCTGTGATTGTACTTCACACACAAACTCACTTGGAATCTTTCAAATAGTCTTCTTCTAGAGTTCAGCTAAAGTAAGAAACCTTCTCATTGTTGAGAAAGTCATTGTGATGAATGCTTGTCCCCATGTTGGTGTTGTTTCAGACATATGCGTTTATCATGATAATTCAATGGGTGCCTTGATCGACTTCTTAGGTTCTTGTATCTGTTTGTTCTTTGTTATGGTGATTGATATCTCTATCAAAATCATCTATGTCAAACACAAGACTAGAACTAGTCCTATAGAAAGGTAAAAAGGTAGTCAAGACCACTAAGACATAGATTAAGAGGGCAGACATAGAGTGTGTCAGCCATTATATATTTAGCCCTTATATATTAGCACACTATTTTACTTCCTCTTTTACTGTTCTCAGTACAATATGAGTTTGGATAATAAAACTTTTCCAAATTTCTGCTGACAAATCATTTCCTGAATGAAAAGCAATTTAGTTAATGAAGAGAATGCATGCTTCCCTATACAAAGACCAAGAATAATTTGTAACTAACTTCCCTAACGGAAGGAAGAAGTCATACAGAACACTTTTTTGAGTTTCACTCCCTGAAGGATAGTACCCTCAGGTGTATCTAGCTTGCTCCACGCTTGAGGCAGGAAAAAAGCAATCCCTCTTCCACAAATATGATTCTCCCTCTTAACAACTTCTGTAACTGGCTGTTTGCTAATCTCATTAATTTAACATGCCAGCTATCTGAATACATAATTTTCGTCATAGCTTATCCTAATTCCTTTGTATAAAACTAAATCAAACATTACAGTGAAACTTACATGGCTTTTCTATAAGTCACTTATACATGGATATCTCATAATATGTAAACTTACCATCAGTGGTATCCTGGTCGATTGCAATTATTTACATGGGGTAAATTTTTCTACAATACTTTCAAAATGTTTATAGACTAGAGATAAGACAGTAATTTCCCAATCTTATACCTCAAGTCTCTAGTATACTGTTAGACCATCAGAAGAATTAGATAACTAAAGATGAATTTGATTATTTTAACAGAAAGATGTCTATTCATGATTAGACTTAGAGATGAACTCTTATCATAAAAATATTCTCAGAATGATATAATATGTCAGTTAAAATAAGTGTCTTCAGCACACATTTTAGTATAGAGAAATGGTGTTCAGTAATATATACCAAATGAGCAGTCACTGACCTACACATTGTGTTATGTTCCATCTTCCACTCTGGTTCTACTGATATATACTTTAATAACAAAAGATAGACTCTACTTCTTTCGATAGTGCATTAGTTATGATAACTAAATAAACACAAACTAGTTGTTTTATTTATCTTTCAATAATCCTGAAAGAAAAAGCATTTGATCTTAATTTGAAATAGAGATGACATCTGTTCAATAAAACCCACAGCACAATTCTGAATTCTCACAGCTTCTGACTCTGCCCTGTTTTTTATAATTATCTGGCACTTCTGGGACAATGGAATTGCTCTTCTTTTCACTCAGTCTTTTTCTACAACTCCTTAAATCACAAGGGGTTTATCACTAATTGGCTGTTTCCTATGAAATCCATTTCTAGGCTTAAAGATGAAAATTACTTTTTATTCAAATATTTTATCTCACTTAGAGAGACAGGTATAATAAATCATACATTCTTTCACGAAGTTACAATAATCAGTATGAAATTACCTAAGCTTCATAATGTGTTTTATGCTGAAGCTCACTCTCTGTTGAAACTGTAAACATGCCAAATAATTTATTTGATCTTTCAAAGCCCAGGAATTAAAATATTTGAGTGCTAACAAAATTTTCACAGGAGACTGGTCATTTCTTTAATTTTTTCAATCTGTTGTTTATACATGCCAAACATATCACAAATATTAAAGAAACAGAGTTCTGAATCATATGCCAGGGTACTGATGAAATGTAAGGAATTCTTACTTGATGAATACTTACCTACTCAGATGAGATGCTCCATTTAAATCCTGAAACACTTGATCTAGGAGGTGCAATGAGTTCTTTCCTGCAGATGAAGAGAAAATGAAGAGCACAATGACTAATTTGCCCATCTGAAATAAATCATCCTCTGAATACTGAGAACAAAATTCCAAATCCCTTAAGCTTGGGATTTTTATCTACAATAAAAGTGTAATTTTAAGAAAGCATTCACTACTCAATACCACTTTACAATATTTTTATTAACAGAAAATTATTTAATAGCTTTATTGTACTTCTTTGCCTTACATTAAAAAGTATTAATTTTCCATATTATTAATTTCTATTTATAGTTCATATTGAATTTATCACTTATACATCATTAAGAAAAATTAATCCTTATAGGTACATGCTTTGAAATCAGTATTCCATGCCAATATTTTGGTAGTATCTGAAATCTGATTTTTTTTGAAATTGAAATGTTATGTTTAAAACTATTTTTAAAGACAATAAAAGTATAAATATGATAAATGCAATTATATATATAGGTAACCAAAACCTTTCCACTCAGAGCTACAGAATTGCACATTTATAGACCCAGTTTCCTTTATTATGTAAAATTCCAGGTCATTACATTATTATTTTTCATAATAAGCACTCAACAGTTTCTAAGATAAAATTATTTAAGATTTTTTTGTGCATTAGAGACATGTAATGATACATTCACAGATACTTAGAGATGTTCTTATGCCTGCAGTTTCTTTCATACTGAATTACTTTACCACCCAATTTGAACATCTCTCTTCAACTCTCATCAGACTCAAAACTGTTCTGTGCATTCTGCCACTGCCTAAACCCATGTATTTGCATTGAATAACTTACTTTGCCTCAAAATGTATGAATTCATGCCTTGAATTTTATAGGTCAACTAGACATAATACCTAGAAAATAGCATAGTTAGCAAAACAGCAAAATACCCCACTCATATGTATGTATATGACAAAAACAGAAATAAAGATGCCTAACAGTTTGAGAGTTGGGAGTCATAAGGAGGGTTGGAGCAAAAGTAGAAGTGAGAGATTAGAGAAAAAAAAGGAAAAGTGGTATAAATGTATTTTAATTACACACATATCAACCTAACTATTTCAGATTCTTGCAACATTCTTTATATTGCTTGCAAAACAGAAAACAAAAACTGAAGAAGAGATTTTTATTGGTCCAAATCTCACTTGTTACACAGGCAGCATTGTGCTATAAAATGAAGTCGCTTCCTACTTTATACAAATAGGTAAGTATAGAAAACATCATTAGCCACGACTCTGTTGATTTATTCCTTTATTAAAAGAGTAGCATTGGTTCCCCACTTGTTCTGTAGCCTCTCTAGTGTCAGATGATCGGCCCCTCTCTGACATGGAACCCACACCATAGAGTGTGTCTCTACTCCAATCATGTATCAGTTAGTCCCACAAGTTTTGTGCCGTTATTGCACCAGTGTGCTGCAGGTAGTTCGCTATTGTGGATCAGAAGGTTATAAACTGTGTTAGTGTTTACCTTTATCTTTTGGTAGAGTATAGAGTAACTTCCGGCATCATGAATATTAACTAGT
>LOEQ01015730.1:15405-28643 GCA_001685075.1 Bramus lutescens | reverse complement strand
AACGAACCAATGAAGGAAGGAACATATGAATAAATAAGAATGGAGGCATTACTCAACCCAAAAGCTTAAGTAGACGTTTATTTTTTACAAAATAGCAATTGAGTTCTACAAACCAAGATGGAAATTGTTTTGTTTGCCTATAATTGTTGCGTATTATACATAAAAACCTTGGTTATATATCATTTTGCCTTAACTTTTTTTTTTGAGAAAGGGTCTCTCTCGTGTCCTAGAACTCTCTATGTAGAACTAGACTGGCCTCAAACTCACAAAGATCCACCTGCCTCTGCCTCCAAGTGCTGGGAGTAAAGTTGTATGGCACCTACCCGGTTTGCTTTAACTTTAAAGAGTTAGTGTAATGTTTACAAAAAATGATTTTGGTTATTACTAAGCATATGCATGGCAAAATAATCACTGTTTGATGTGGAAACATTCCTCACGAGGCCTTAATTAGACTTTGCTGGGTGGCCAATTTGATGGTTCTGATGCTACAGAGACCCAGAAACTTCTAAAACCATCTTTAATACCCAAGAGTATCTTGTCATGCTGAAAAACCAGACTTCGAACTGCTGTTTTCCCCAAGTTTCAGAACAGAATGCCCCACGGTTTTTGTTTTGGTTTTTGGGTTTTGGCTTTGTTTGGTACCTTAAGCTTTTTCTCAAGGTTAAAGATGTTTCCTAAACTTGATCCTTTTTAGGATTTGGCTTATAGAACCAGTTGCTCGTTAAGCAGAGCAGGGTGTTTTAATGTTGACTTGTGCCCATTGCGTTCACAATTACTTAGCTGCACTCATTAGCTCCTTTTCAGTGACGTGCAAGCAGAAGGTTCAGAAGCAGCAGGAAGGTCAAGCTGCAGCACAGAGGAAAGACTCCCCCATTCCCAGGGCCCCGAGTTCTGCATTCAAAAGTCACAGTGTGCAGTAAGTAGATACAAACACAAACAGTAAGTATTAATTAACAAAGACTTTTTCCCTCACCCTCCACAAGGAAACCAAAGTATGATGGGGTACCCGGTGCCCAACCCAGGCCTGAGATTTCAAACAGGGGCTTTCTTCCTGGAGGACAGCATACCTAGAGAAGAAGTACCTGTGCTCAACGTGCAGAAGTGGTCCAAGTTTCCAGATCCCACAAAATGATCCTCATCTTTGATGGCAATTTAACTTTTAAATATTCCTCCATATATCTAACACCAAAATGCTTCACCCTAAAGCTCTCCCAGGTGACAGTCCACAGCACTGCTCACACACTCAAGACATGGCAAACACAAAGCAACCGTGTAGGCAGAGCGCTGGGATGTGCTGAGTGTACAGTTGCTTCAGAAACATGACTCAGTTTACTGAAAATGCACATGCTGTAGTGAGAAGAGAAAGGAAATATTTTCAACAGCTTGAATTCCTCTATCTATGCTGATTAAGGCAGTACGAGAACAGCAGTCACAATTACCACTCAGTACAAAAGTGAACAAGACTTCAGAGTTTAAGAGTTTAACTTTGTTGTTCGCGGGCAAAGTTGATGGCAGTCGTCAGCTCTTGCCTGCGTGCTTAGTTTCTGTGATGAGTTGTCTGTCAAATAAGATCCACAAACAGACTAAAAGGCTTCCAGGCAGACAACAGGAATGCATTTCCGATGGTCTCAGCTAGAAGATTCCGTGGCATCTGTCAATAGCCAGCATCCTACTGTTTCACCCTTGGCCAGCCATGGATGGAGGCATCCTGAGTGATGCCACCATTATGAGAGAGGGGAAGAAAAACTTATTGCCGCTTTACTGTCTAGATCTATGCATTTATTCTTCCAATGCTTTCAAACAATTCTGGGCTTCTGAAAGGACTTCTAGCTTCCTAACCGAAGAGCAGTTGATAAAGCTGGTTCTCCTCAACTCACAAGTGCCAGGCAGTACATCTGGGATCTGAACCCAAGTCTGCAGTTTTTCTGGACTACCATATCACTGTTCTAAAATAAACATAGAAGAGCTGGTCTTTGAACAGATTTCACATCTAACTCTCCTCCTGAAGCCATACCAAATTTTTAAGCTTCAGAGGTAGACACCATGACTCTCTTCTATCTAGGAGGAATGTGGTTCGGATAGTAAATGGCTTTCCCAAGGTCACATTTCAAGATACTGGAAAATTCAAATTCGTCTTGTAACTCCCAATCCGTGGTTCCTAACTGAGCTTGCCCTTTGGTGCCCATGAGGGACTGGTGCCAGGACCTTTCGTGTATACTGATGTTTGGGAATACTCAAGGCTTGTGCATAGATGCACATGACCCCTCCCCCACATCCTTCTTAGTCATCTCTAGATTATCGCTAATGACTAACACAATACAGGAAGGCAGGAGATGAACCAGTTTGGGCCAGAAAGCAAGGTCCAGGGCTGTTGAGCTTGTGAGCATGGCTCAGAGAAGAGAGAAAACTACAAAAACTATGGCTTTGAGGAGGAGAGAAAACTACAGTCTTACTTCTTGCTCTTTATGAAGTCATCAGGAGGTTGTATGTGAGTGTTATTGGACAAAAGAATAAAAAACCCTTGGTATGTATGATAGTGCCTGCCTGAAATCCCAGTGATTCCAGGGGCCGAGGCAGGAGTTCGAGGTCAACCTGCACTGCACAGTGTCTCAAAAAAAGGAGAAGGAGGTTAAGGAGAAAGAGGAGGAAGATGAATAAAATAAGGAGGAAGAGGAGGAGGAAGAAGCAGCAGCAGCTAATACAATGTATGTATCAGAAGGAGGAGGAGGTAACACAATGTAAATACTAAGTAGATAGTATTGTTATACTGTATTTTTATAGAGTGACAAGAAAGTGTACATACTTGATACAGGTGCAGTGTGTGTGTGGGGGGGCACAGTTAAATCCACAGATGGGAAACTCATGGTCATGGAGGGCCAACTCTGCATAATTCTGTGCTTGCCTTCTCTGCACTTGTTGGAAATGGAGATCACTGGTTGTCCTCACTGGTAAAGCAACCAATGACAACAGTTTTGTGGATTCTGTCTCTCAGATTCTTGTACATTCAAACAAGGATTTTTCAAGGCAGCCCCTCCGGTGGCAGGGTGTACAGGCCTCATGTCATATGAACAGGAGAAATCGGTAAAGCAAGGTTGACTTTTTGTAACCCAAACCAAACCCACAGAGCTGCCTACTCATGTGTGGGTAAGCCCTCCGTGTCCCCAGAAGCCCAGTTTGCTAAAATTCAAATCATCCACAGGTTCTTCTAAGCCAGTTCCTCGAAAGCAACAGCTCTCAATTTGTGGGTCTTGACCCCCACAGCAGCCATATATCAGACATCCTGCATATCAGAGATTTACATCACAATTCATAACAATAGCAAAGGTGCAGTTCTGGAGTATCAGTGGAATAATTTTATGGTTGGGGGAACAGTATTAAAGGGCTGCACCATTAGGAAGGTTAAAGCTCTGTGGAACTGGGCTCTTCCTCCTCACACATCCAGGTCTCAAGCTGTGCTGAAAGCAGATGACCGCTCAGCCTAAGGTGCAAACAGCACACGGGGTGAGCATGCATACATGTCATCTATGTCAGTGCTGACCAAGGTGTGTCCTGAGAACCATCCACCTAGTGAGTCAACACAAAACCAAAGACAATGTACTGTCATCCAGACTCTGCAAGCAACAAGACTAACAGCATGCAAAATTGAGGGCTGGGGTGATGGCCAAGTCAACCAAAAGCTTGCTATGCAAACACAAGAACCCAAATATAATTTTCCTGGACCCAATCAAATGGTGGGGAAAAAAGTGACTTGTTCAAGTTACCCTCTGACCTCCACACCAAGTAAATAAATAAAACATTTGAAATTTTTAATTAAGAATTCTGAAATGGAGTAGAATGTCATAGAAAAGCACAATTCCTACATACTACTTTATTTTCACTCCTTTTTAATTAACATAGATTAGACAGAATCTCCTGAAATGTCATCAAGCCCAAAAGGTTATAGCCCTTTTCGGTTAGCCCAAAAGGTTAGAGCCTGCCCTGGGCTCTGAGGATTGGTGCTTCGTGCTTCAAGCTCTCCCATAGCTTAGCAGGGAGACAAGCCCACGGGAGATGGGAAAGCAAGACTCCAAGGCGAACGTCTGAGTCCAGTCATGAGGCTCTGCTATGCGTGTCAAAGGTCATTTCCGTGTGAATTTTGGTGGGAGAGTCAAACTGTAGCATCCTCCAGCTGGAGACCTTTTAAACTGGATGTCTGGGAGGCATTGTGAAATGGGGAGAGGACCGTGAGACTTCCTCGTCTGCTAGAAGTGAGGACTCTAAACCTATCTCCAGATAAAAACAGAAAACAGAGCCTTAATATATTTGCACATGCAAGGCATGCAAATGGAGGAAACTCTGACACTGCATCTAACAAAATCTCAGCATCAGAGGGCTGGGCCAAATGAGCAGGTCTGGTCCCCATCACTCATCCGAGATGTTCTCGCCAGCCTTACCAACTATGCTCTTCCTAAGACACTGACTTCCTTGGACTCTCTTGTCTCTGCTTCCAGTGGAGTTCTTCCAAGTAGATTCATTTGGTGGGAGACTACACTGGAGCTGGAGATTCTGGCTTGGTAAATCTCCAGCATGTTTGTAGGCATGCTTGCCATTGGAGGTGCAGAGACAGGTGGATCCCTGGGGCTTACTGCGCAATCAGTGTTACGGGAACTGCAAACTCAGGGTTAGTAAGACCAAGTTTCAAAAGTAAGGTGGAGAGTCATAGAGGAAGATGCCTGATAAGACCTCTGAACATGAACACATACATGAGCACACACACACATGTGGCACACATGTACATTCATGCACACACAAACAAATTCTTCACAGTTAGCTTTGTATACAGAAGAACCTGATATGGAAATGTGTTTTAATTATACATCAGTTTAAAGAAGAAAATATAAAACAACAAATAACAAATTATTATAAAACTTAGGAAGTTGGACTAGGGATATGCTCAGCTGGTAGAATGCTTGCCATGAATTTGATCCCCAGAATCACATAAAACAGACATCATGGTACCTGCTGGTAGTCAAAGCACATGGAAGGGGGAAAGATGAGAAGTTCAAAGTTATCCTCGCCTACACAGCAGCTGAGTCTAGCCTAGACTACTTGAGACCCTGTCTCAAACAGAAAAATACTTCCAAAGTCAAAATAACCACATGGACTTCATATGAATTATAATGAAGCCACGTGACACTAATAAAAAGTATCAACCTAAGAATCATTGAGGCAGTTCCGTAGCTCATGCTGATAAAGGAGAAACACAAACAGAAAGGCAGTAACTGTTAATAGCTAATCTCAACTATCAACTTGATTAGATAGAGCGACATCTAGGAAATTGGTGAAGTGCATTTCTGGGTGCCTCCGTGAGGACTTTTGCAGAGATGATTGACACTTGGGTTAGCAAATGAGAGGGGAAGACCCACTCTGAGCATGGGCAGCCCATAAGAGGCTGGAGTTTCAGATGGGGAAAGGGGATAGAAGGAGGAAGCACACAGGGAAGATGAGCTCTGTTCTCGAGTCAGGGCACCGGCTGGGGCCTTCTGTGGGCTCTTGGAAGAAGATGGACCCACAGCAGCTCCTCACTGAGGAGCTTCCAGGCCTTCAGCCTCACACAAGGCCTAAATCATTGGTCCCTCTTGTCCTGTAGATTGCGTGTGCCGATCTACAATTCCTCTTCTGTGCATGCTCGCAGATTGGAGGGATACTAATGTTTTTTTTTCTCTGGAGGATCCTGACTAATACACTAATAAAAGCATGAAATCGATAAAATAACTGAGAGCAAAGATATAGTCCCTGAAAAACAGAAAATGTAATTATAAAAAACATACACTCACTCACACATACACATATTTACACATACATACTCATACACACACATGCATACATACACACACATATACACACACTCACACATGCATACATACACATATACACGCTCACACACTCATTCACAAACACATACACTCACACACACACACACACACACACATTCACTTGTAAGAAGAAAATGGGAGAGGTGATGGGTTACGTCACAAATGAACAAGTGTCAGACATCCAGAATCAGTCTCCATGGAAATTAGACAGATTATTTTTTCTAGAGGAGAGTAGAATCTGTAGATATTTATCTCAAAATTCTGTGTCAGCAACATGTGAAAAACAGGAGATTCTATTGGACATGGTGGGGTACACCTTTAACCCCACCATCAGAAGGTAGAGGTAGGAAGATCTCTGTGAATTTGAGGACAGCCTGATCTACACAGCAAGTTCCAGACTAGCCAGAGCTACATGGAGAGACCCTGCCTCAGAGGATAAACAAAAGTAGATTTTAAAATATCACTTCACCCTCATTGTATTTTAAATTTTATAACTCCTCTCTTGAATATTAGAATGATTGTTTGGAAACTAGGGTTACTTATAAGGCAAAATTGAAATGCAGTGATCCCTTTAGCACTTTTAATAGAAAACATAGTATAATAAATATAATTGTATTTTTCTGCTTTGCTTTATATTTAGGGGAGGGAAAGTCATGGATAGAAATTACATACTTAGAGTCAGCAATTTTGGTGCCATTCATCAAGAAGGAAAATAAAGAAGAAAGAAATCGAGGAAGACTCAGAAAAGCTCAACATGAAAACTCACGATGAGAGGCTGGAGAGCCTCCTGTGGAGGATCTGGGTTCGGCTCCCAGCACCCATATCATACAGCTCACGATGCCCATAACTCCAGTTCCCTGTGGTCCAGTGATAACATCCAGCCTCCAAGAGCACCAACATACACATGGTATACACTCACACAGCCACAGACATACACATAAAACATATAAACAAATTTATTTTCAAATGCACAATTACATGACTGTCATGAAAATACATATAAACAGGTGATGGTTAGCCACAAAATAATGACTCTTTTTTAACCTACAGATTTCATAAAAGCATTGCACACAAATCTTTGCATGATATCCACCCTCACATCTGTGCTGACTGGTAAAGAAGAACTATTGCTTCCTTCACAAAATGAGAGGATATTGAAGTAAAACTTTTGAGTTGCAGCCAAACTCCAATTACAAAACAGAAGATGGAATTAAAAGATAGACTCTTGACTCAGTGGCTTAATGATTGCATTTTTAAATGCACACTTACACAGCAAACAATTTTTAACCTGGTCACAAGTTGGAGTTGTCAATTTTTACTAATTCATTCATCTTGTATCTTATCTCTCTTTCCGTCTCTCTCATCTCTCTCATTTGTGTGTGTGTGTGTGTGTGTGTGTGTGTGTGTGTGGTCAGAAGACAATGTGTGGAAGTGGAGTCACTTCTCTCCTAACATGTGGGTCCCAGGGATTAAACTCAGATCATCAGGCCTTACGGCAAGGACCTTTACCCGTCGACCCAATCTCACCAGCCTGAAATGTAATCATTTTAAACACTGTCCTGGGGCAAACTTTATCCCTGCTACAACTGGAATGCTATGCTGAGCAGAACACTTTTTAATGCTTGCTTATGCACTTTGCCCTGTGCACAGCAATCTGGATGGACCACTCTGATACGGATAGAGTTTTGGGGTTGTTGCCCCATCTGTTTGTGTTTTCGGCTATAAAGCTTTCCTACTAATAAAAATGAGTCATCACACCATCCCACTCTTCCTAAACAAAGATATAATTGGAAAAAGTAGTCTCAATAATAAATAAGGACTTTGGCTGATCAACAGTCAGGAGCTCTCAAGTTTAGCTGCTCAGGGATTGTTTTGCCTTCGTGACAGTAGAGTAGATTAGACTCCTGGTAGGATTATTGTTGTTATTGTTATTATTATATTATCATCATGGCTACTAATTACCTGCCCAGGCATGTTCACAGCTCAACCAAACTTATCTGGAATTTGCCTGCCCTTTCAGTGTTTATCATGGATGCAGCCATGTGAAGAATAATATGCTTGGCCCAACTCTTTGAACTAAGGGAAAGCAGCTGACCTCACTGGGTCCATAAAGCCTCAGCACAAGAATATTAAAACCTAAGGAAAAGAAAAGAAGAAAACAATGGCAGCTCAAAATGGTACTTCCTGATTTAATTGAACAATAGGATTCCAAGAGGAGCTTCTGTAAAAATACCAGTGTCTGAGGCCTGGATTCAATGAGAATTTATGGAAGTAAGACTCAGACACCAGAATTTTCCATAAATCTCCTTGAGTCAGTTATTTTGTCATTTTGACATAAACTACAGTTATCTCAGAAGAAGGGGTTAAAGAATTGTTAAGAATTGCCTCCATCAGATTGACCCATGGGCACATCTATGGGACATTTTCTCTCTCTCCATCTCCCCTTACCCCCACCCCACGCCTACCCCTCAAGCTCCTAATTTTTGCTTGGCAATCTTGTCTATTTCCGATATCCAGGAGGATNTTCTATTTCCATCCAGCTCATTGTGGGCAGTGCCATTCATCCCTGGGTCTGTAGGTCTGGACTGAATGAGAAAAGAAGCTGAGCAAGCCAGGGGTAGTAAGCCAGTAATCAACGTTCCTTGGTGCTGTCTACTTCAGGTTCTGCTTTCAAACTCACATAGACTTGCTCCTGTGATGGACGACGGTACAGAAGCTGAAAACCAACAAACCCCGTTTTCTCCAGGTTGGTTTTGGCTGGAGTTTTATCACAGCAACAGAAAGTAAACCCAAACATCTTCATTCTGCATCATTTCTTTGATCCTGACCAGCTGGCGTGGAAGTGTGAGGACACCTCTGTGTGCCACACCTTGACTGCACTCCCCATTAGTGAAGAGCCAACTCTCGGCACTTCCAACCGATGTTAACATATGAATCTGAGGGAACCCCGGGACTAATATTGAGAACATCCCATCCCCTGAAGGAAACAATGAACAAATCGAAATGATGCCATAGAAAACAAAAGTGAAAACCGAGAGTTGGACCACTGTCTTCCATGCCCTGCATCCTCCAAAATGTCCAGGATTGTGAGACAGTCCCTTTGGGACACTCAGCTAGAGTGGCTTAGGAGTTTGCTTGCTGTGTTTAAAAGGTTTAGAAATAATATGCAAAGGCAGTAAGAGTTTACAACTTTTATAAAAATAAAATCAGGACAGGAGAGGGTGCTCAATAGGTAAGAACACTGGCTCTTCTATAGGAACTGGGTTCGAATCCCAGCACCCACGTGGTGGTTTACAACAATCTATAACTTCAGTTCTAAGGGATCCAACACCTTCTTCTAGCTACTCTGGGTGCTAGGCACACATGTGAGGACACAGATATGTGTGTAGACAAAAACATCCACAACTTAAAAATAAAATAAAATCAGAGGCTTCCGTGTCTACATATGGCTATTTACTAGCTACTCTACTAAGAGAAATAGTTAGAAATAATTTCTGTATATCCCCAAAACTATATACTCCCAGGACCATCCACTAACCTGTGAGGTTTCAGAAGTTCCTAAAATGGGCTGACTTCAATCGCTTCTCAGAGACAGTACCAAGGGTCAGTGACAGCTGTGGGAGTAGCCTGCCCCCACTAGGCAGAAGCACATTATCACTTAATGGTCTAGAATTTTCAGAATTTACTGAGGATTAAATAAATAAAGGAAAACAGACTTTTTTGAAACACACTTGTACCATTGTTTTCTATAGACACACTACCCCCATTGCCCCTTAGACCCAGGGAAAACTGCTTCCAGTCTCTCATTCCCTGTGCTCTCCCCTCCTCCCAACCCCCTCATATCCAAATTTATAAAGACCAATCCTGGTTCCTATTTACAGATTTTCATTCATCCAGAAAACACACAATGATGCTGTACCCCTGTATTCTGCAAATATGGTACGAAGGGAAAGGAATTAGGGTGTATCTGATCTTTTAATATAATCTGTAAAGACTCCAAGTGCAGCATTTGGGGGCTGGGAACTGACTCGGTGGGTGAAGTGCTCGCTGTTCAAGCACACAGACCTGAGTTGTCTCCCCAGCGTCCATGTAAAAAGGCTGGGAACTGGAGTGAGCAGCTGTTGCCTCTGTGTTAAGGGGTAGAGATGGGGGCGGGGTGCAGGGGGGCAGGGGCTCCAGTACAGACAGACCCTGCCTCAAAATATAAGGTGAAAAGCAATAGGAGACACCCAATCTCATACTGTAGCCACCACATGACATGAGTGTACACAGATGTGCATATGCAACCCACATACAGATGTGCACCCACTTGTGCTAGCGCTCTTTCTCTCTCTCTCTCTCTCTCTCTCTCTCTCTGTGTGCGTGTGTGTGCGTATGTGTGCATGTGTGTACACACACGCGCACACAGAGAGACAAACACACAATGCAAGGCATTCAGTTCAATTCAACCTTATTTGCTGAGTGCACTGAAGATCTCTCATCTGAGCTACTAAGAAGTCAAAATATTTCCAAAATAAAAATGCAAACACAGATCAACTCTGTAAGAGTAAGTGAAATAAGCCCAAAGGAGAGATGACTGTGAACCTCCCTTTTCAGTCAATAAGCTTCTTCCAGTGAGGGAACAAACATTTTGTCAAAATTCGAAGAGTAAGCATTTAGAATAAAAATTAAGCTTTTAAGATTACATTCAGCTGACAAAAACTCCTCCTGGGAAAGGAAAGCATAAAGTGGAGAATCAACCACAATATGGTTTTAAGAAAAAAAACATGAAAATATAGAGGGCCGGCAAGATGGCTCAGTGAACAAGGGCAGGGCAACCTGAGTTCAGTCCCTGGGACCCACATGGTGAAAGAAGAGAAGGTACTCTTGAAGACTCCCTTCTAAACTGAGAGAACTCCCCACCCTCAAGCTAAGACTTGCCCGGTGGAAGTGTAGGACCTGGAGATGCCCCTGCCTCCGCTGGCTGATGGCACTCTAGCGCTTTTTGACAAGGTATAAAAATTCCCCTCTGGTATCAAAGAGATTTTGAAGTTGTCAAAACTTCCACAATAAAACTGAGTTTTAAATATCACAGCATGATGGGAGAAAATGACAAAGGCTTCATGACCATCTGTGTTTAACCATGTGGAAATTACCTGGGCTCAGATGGAATTAGATATTCAGACATTCCAATTTTCCAAATTCTAAATTTCCAAATTTAGCTGGGATCAGGAGAGCACAGAACCAAAGATGGAATTAAAACTTTTTCCACCCAAGCCTGGAGCTTTTGCTGAATAGAGAGCCTCTAAGTCACCAAATTCTTCTTGGTCCCTATTCCCTGAGTGTGTTATTAATTGAGACCTAAATAACCAAAGCCTCCCAGCTATGCTGTCATAATTAGCTGCTCATTTCTGAAATTCCTCCGTACAGGAGGTCATTGGAAGGAAGAGGATATAGGAGTACTCACTGTGACTGGTCAACAAGACTCTTGCAGACACCTGCTCTCTTCCCTGGTAGCTGGAGGGGCATCAATGACTTTCCTTCGGCATATCTCTCTTCATATCATTAGCTGGGCTCCTGGACCTCTTGAGTAGTCACTTCGGTCCCGAATGGCAGCTCCAGGGACTGAGGCAGCTGTGCTGGACTCTGCCCTCCCACAGAGAGCTGCCCCATGTGCAGAGGAGCCCCAGCCTGACTGACAGGTCCTGCCTGGGAGTAACAACTGAAGTGGGAGGGGAAGAGAGCTGGAGAGAGGATGAGTCAAGTACCGAGACACAGGCACACTCTCTCTCTCTCTGATGGTAAAGGTTCTGCCTTTGACAAGGGACACAGGGCTGTGGTGGTGGCACAGGATCCTGGTACTTGGCCATCGTGTCCTCACCTGGCAAGTCTAACTGAGCCTGAGAGTGGTCCACACCGGGGCTGTAGCTGGCTCGTGTTGGAGACACTAAGATTATTCTAGCATGGCTTCACCCATTCCTACTTGTCCTTACTTCCAGGGCCAAGCAATAGTCAAATTCTGAACCCCTTTGTGATTATGGGGACATAGATAATCCACTATGGTGGCCAGCAATTCAGAATGCCAGCTCCTCCACCAACCTGGGTTGCATGTCACTGATAAGCAGGTCCTTGGCAACTGGCAGTAGGCATAAGAAACGGTTGTTTTTTAATCACTGGTATTTGGAGCTAGTTTTTACCGCAGCAGAACCTAGACTATACTGACTGATACAAACTCATGGTATCTTTAAAAACAACAGGACTGTAGCTTTCTGAAACTTAAAGGGTTTTGTGGGGGGAAGGGGTATTTGTGTGTGTGTGTGTGTGTGTGTGTGTGTGTGTTGGGGGGGCATTGGTTTTGTTTACGTATTCATGGCCTTTTTAGTGTTCACTCATGTTTGAAAAGCTGCATCGATGGTTATGTAGACTATGTCCTTTTCTTTTTAAACGCTCCCAGAAAAGCTCTTGTAGTGGAGTGAGATGCGTACTGCCCTAGTTTACTCTCCATTGTTGTGATAAACACCATGAGCAAAAGCAACTTGGAGAAGAGAAGGTTTATTTTAGCCAATAGCTTATAGCCAATCATCCATCAGGAAGGGAGGGCAGGGCCGGAACCTGGAGGTGGAGGTGGGAACTGAAGCAGAGGGCATAGAGGAATGAGACTTACTGGTTTGCTGTCTGTGACTTGCTCAGTCTGCCTTCCTGCACAGTCTAGGACCACCTGCCCAAAGGTGGTACCATCCACACTGTACTAGGCCCTCATCATCAATCAATAATTAAAAATCACTCCTCTAGACTGGACCACAGAGCAATATAATGAAGGCGTTCTCTCAGCTGAGGTTCCCCCTCGGCAGCTGGCCCAGGCCTGTGTCTCACTGACAACTGACCAGCATACGCACTTTCATGGTAACCCTCATCCAAGAACTCCCATCCTCCCTCTGTGCCCTGGACTATTCCAGGGGTGACCAGAGCATAAAGGGGGAGTCAATAGGTGCTGACTTGGTTTTCATTTTCACAAACTCTAGATTTCAGAATCCTCTTTGGGGTAAATACTCCAATCTGGAAATCTTGTCAAGTAGCTCAAATGGGAAAATTCTGTTTTCTGGTGTATTTTAGTTTTGGAAGGTTAGGTTCCCAGTGCAATTGACTTGAGAACATAAAGGTTAATTGGAGAGTTTTGATTTAAAAGTACAAGATCTCCCATTTATCTCCACCGCATACTTGCACAGCTCAGGCTAGCACGTCATTACAACCAAAGAAACTCCACAGCTACATCCTCATCAATCACAGTTTCCTTTTCAATATGAATGATTTCTGGGACATTAGGTATATGTGGATATGCAGACTTGCTTAAAGATGACCCTTGGGCAGGGCTTATGAAACTCCACCCCTCAGTGAGGCACTATC
>LOEQ01015730.1:0-11868 GCA_001685075.1 Bramus lutescens | reverse complement strand
GGTTCTCTTTGCACCACTGTGAGGAAAGACCGGGCTCATGTAAAACAAGAGAAGGGAAGGTTCACTTGAGCTCACAACTTTACAGGTTTCAATCTGTGCTTGGTCGGTCCATTAATTTCAGGGCCTGTGGCAAAGAAAGGAAAGCATATCGTAGTGAAAACATGTGGTGGACATTGCTCTCACCTTCTCCTGAAACAAGTCAAAGCAGTGACCAGAATCCCAACATCCCTGTCTTAGTTTAGGGTTACTATTGCTGTGATGAAAACCATGACCAAAGCAACTTGAGGAGTACAGGGTTTATTTCACTTACAGTCCCATATCACTATTCATCATCAAAAGCAGTGAGGGCAGGAACTCAAGCAGGGCAGGAACCTGGAGGCAGGAGCTGATGCAGAGGCCGTGGAGGAGTGCTGCGTATTGACTTGCCCCTCCTGGCTTCCTCATCCTGCTTCCTTATAGAACCCAGGACCACCAGTCCAGGAATGGCACCACCCACAATGGGATGGACTCTCCCCCAACAATCATTAGTTAAGTAAATATCCTTGCCTCCAGCCAGATCTTATGGGGGCATTTTCTTTATTTATTAAAAATTTCCACCTCCTTGGGAGCATTTTCTTAATTGAGGTTTCCTCTTCTCTAGCTTGTGTCAAGATGACATCAAAGTATCCAGCACAGTCCCTTTCAAGGCAATGACCCCAGTAGCCCGACATCCTCTCACCAGGTCCCAAGTCTTAAGTTCCACTACCTCCCCATGGTGCCACAAGCCTGTAATGCATGGGCCCTTGAGAGACAATTCTGCACACCATAGCATCCCTTCATCTAAGATGTGTCCTGTGTGCTCTCCATTCTAGACACCTATCAGCAAAAGTAACTGGCAAAGAAACTCTGAGCCATTCATTGTTTCCTGAGAACTCAGCATACAGGAGCAATTCTGGTAGTGCTAACCGAGCTCTGGATGGAAGTCTTAGGAGCAGCTTCCTCCTTTGGAGGCAACCCTTGAGAATCAGGTATTGATTATATGCCCCCCCAGCCCCCTTAGGACATGAAAATAGGCTCCTTAGTTATTGAAAGTTGTTGCTAATCTTAAAGTTGCTTTCAAATGTCAGTCTCACCTTTCAAACCTAGACCTGGAAGAACTGCCTTCCCCATGTCTCCGTGAGCCATGGAATGCCACAGACATGAAATTGTAAGTCGCCTACATTCTGGCCTGACTCCCGGGGCTGTTGACTGTAACATGGTCAGTGTTTCACAGACCACAGAGGGAAAAAAGAAAAAAGACAAGCTATTAAACAAGGGCAGGAAAGGACACTGTGGGGAAACAAAACAATCCTGCAAAGTAGCCCGTTTCCCGCTGAAGAAAAGGTGTGTCTTAACCCCAGATAAGTAAGGAAATCAAAACAAGCCAGAAAGAAAGGCTGTGTGTCTTTTCTCCTATTCAGACTCTCTCTGAACTAGCTGACAGCAAAGCCCAGAGATTTTCCTGTCTTGGCTCCCTTAACTCGGGGACTTCAGGGTGTTCCACCACACCAAGATTTTTATGGCGTATAGGGAGTCCAAACTGGGGTCCTCGGCCTTGTACAGCAGTTTGCCAGCTGAGCCGTCTCCCCAGCCAGGCTGGACCCTCAAGAGTAGGCCCCTCTACCTGCATGACTTTGGATTTGACCTGGCTGGGGACACGAGGAAATGCAGAAAGGACAGACAAGCAGACACAGCTACAGAAAGACTCTGATGGAGAGTCACCAGCAGTTCGGAAACTTGGGCTATTTATTTGTTTATTACACAATGCAGGACAAGGAGACAGGTTTATTGAACACAAGTGAACAAGGAGCTGGGTTTCTTATGCACAGCTGGATGAGAGGACAGGCTAGCTAGTCTGGATGGGTGGTCCTGCCGGGAGCAGTTCTAATGTGGCTGGACTCAAGGAGGAGAAAGCTGTGGTTCAGAGCTTCTGCATACACCTTTAATCTTTTTTAGCTAAAGGTCAATGCTTAGTAACATCTATTCTTGTCCAGAGGAAGGATTTGCTAATCCTCTGAGGCTGACCAGGGGAAAGCTTTGCCTATTCCCATGAGTCTGAGGCACCAGGGACATTCATGCAGGACTTCGTCTGCTCCCCACAAGTAGGTCTATCCACATCAGCCTGGTTCCAGTTGGCCGCTCTGCCAAGAGTAACCATGCATGAACATAGCAGGTGCCATACCAAGCATCTCTGCAGAACTAGCAAGCTTTCCCATGATGTTCTCCACCAGAACCTGCTGCTAATGTAATCACTGTCCCAGCTGCTGCGTCTCTCACTTCCGGCACCATTCAGCCACTGTCACTTGTATTCCAGGACTTCAGCCCTCATGTCATTGAGCTTACTGTCATTAGTTATCAGGTCCTCTGCCTGAGAGGCTTGGCATTTGGGCAGTGGCTGTACTGTCTGGTTCTCCAATAGGTAATGATGCTTCTTTGACTGTCTGTGGGTCAGGATGGTCTCAGAGGAAGGAGATACACAGCATCTGGGCATCTATGCAATAAGTCCTAAGGATCTGCTCCCTAGCCTTGCTTGCTTGCCAAGCCTTTGCTCTGGATGGCAGCTATGGACTCTGGGTGCAGCGGCATTGTGCCCTGGAAGATCAACTTACAGCTGGCAGGATAAGAGTAGGGGATACCATCGCTTCTCATGAAGCATCAGGGGACCTTCATGCCCAAATGGAGGAAGGCATGCGAGGACATTAGTCCGCAACGCAGCGTTGATAAGCAGTCAGCCATGCGCAAGCTTCCAGAGGTCCGTGTGTGCGGTCACCCAAACTGTTGTTTGCTTTCCTTCACATATTCCACGGCCAGTTGTGGGGGCAGGACTGGGTGTCACAGGACTTGGATTCCCTCTTCTTGCTGGAGGGTGATTCACACCCTGGTTCCCCTTCACTTTGGTTGAAAGCTTTGCCATGCTACTGTGTGATGACAGTCCTAGGGAGATGTAAAGAAACATTGACTACCTTCGGATAGGGAATCAAAGGCGGAACAAAGTAAGGAGACCGTCAAAGTCTGACTTGGTGAACCGATGAATGTATTGGGGTTACTAAGAGGAGGATCGTAAGTCACAGCTGGGATGGGAAAGGTATCCTGGCAGGCAGTTGGGAGCCAAGGACTACCACAAAGTCACACCACATCTCACACAAAAGATGTATTGGGAGGGAAAAACCCAGGAGTGTGCTACCTCTGGATGAGAAGCAGCTGAGTACTGAGCAGAAGACAGGATTTTTATAGGGTTTCTTGGGGGGCAGAGCTTTCCTGGGTGGCCTGGAATTGGAAAGATTATGCAGCCTTAACTTGGGGCAAGATCGGGAATTGGTGGGATTTTTTTTCTATAGGGCAGGGCCTGGCCACGCCCCACCTTAGGGGGCTGGGAATGGCTGTTAAGACCATGAAAAGAAGTCCAGGGCAGGACTAGCCCTTAGAGCTCCTCAGTCTAGGGGTGGAGCCTGGTGACCAGAGGTCTCCAGGGGCAGGGACTACACTGGGAGTCTCTGCTTGTAGCAGGAAAAGCCACCCCCACTGTCTGAGTGAATAGACAACAATGACGGGGTTGGGGTTGCTTACAGGAGCAGACAAACTCACTGAAAGGCCACCTAGCATGAGTGATGGCTTCTGAAAGTGGGAAGCCTGAAGTTTCCGGTACACCTTGCAGGCAGCTCATCTTCTGGGCAGTCTGGCTGGTCTGTGCTTCTTCCAGGTAGCTCACGGGTCTGAGAATGTCTCTCCCCACGCAGTCCTTAACTGCTTATATAAATGTGAACTGGGAAGGGGTCTAGTGTGTCTGGTCAGTTTCAAGGAGTTGCTGGGGTTTCTGAGCTGCTTTCTTCCTAACTTTTAATGAGCCTCCTTATAAGATTTTCTGAGTCTTAACCAAGCTTCCCTGCAGGATGGACAGTTTTATCTCTGGTTAGAACAGTGATTCTTAACCTTCCTTAATACAGTTCCCCACATTGTGGTGACCCCCATGCAGGGAAAAAGGTCAGAGCCCACTTCCGGGTTTGAAAACCCACCAAAGCTCACCAATCCCTGAGCTTGAAATCTCACCAGTCCTTAGACTTGGCTTGAAATTCCACCAATACCCACCCTGGAAATCTTCACCCTGGACAATACCCCTGGCCCCCAGAAACCCTATATAAAGTGTGCCTCCTGCTCAGTTCTTTGCTGTTTCTCACACGAGTAGAGGCAGCCACCTTGTGTGTCTCTACCGATCGATCTCATTTGTTGCGTGGTGTGACTCGGTGGTATTCCTTGGCTCCCGACTGCAGGATAGCTTTCCCTGCAGAGCTGTAACACTTATAAAAGAGAACCCTCTCCCCTCAGAACTGTACCACACCCCAACCATAAAATTATTTTGTTGCTACTTCGTAATGGTAATTTTACTACTGTTATGAATTATAATGTAAATATCTGGTATGTGACCTCCCAAAGGGGTCTTGACCCACAGGTTGAAAATTGCTGGTTTAGAACATCCTGCGTCTTCAGGAGTTTCCCTCCACAATGAGGTGCATCAGTGCAAAGAAACACATGCTTTTCTCAACCAGCTCAGTATCCAGCTTCATCCTAAGGAATCTGGGCAGATGGTGGGGATCACATCTGCCCTGTCAGTGGCTTCCTACCCTCTGAGCAGTGCCTGGTACTATAAGGACATATCTGGAAACTTCTGGAAGTTTCTCCACCTAGCCATCTGCAGCCCTGGTATCAGAGTCAGCCTCTGTGAGGTTCATTATCCTAAATTGTCACACTCTGCTTAAGTCTTTCATCTCCTCTATCCAAATTTATAACTAGACACATGCTTCCTTAGATGAAGGTTGCCTGTTCATATCTAACACCTGCCCTGTCCCTAAGGAAAATAGGAGCCATCCACACAAGACATTTGGACTTTAAGGCCACAGTTTCTTCTACTCTCCTTGAACAATATAGCTTCAAAGGCCATGGATTTCCATCCACTCCCTTCTGCTTACCAAGCGGGGGTGATATGAAGGGGGGGGGAAGCGTTAACTAGAGACTGATATGAGAAAGAAGGTTTCTGTGAACATTTTGAATTTCCAAAGGTAAAAATGATTAAGAAATTCTTGAAAAAAAAATCTTCAGCAGCTGGAAAGATGACCGTCCACAAGCTTTTGCAGAGGACAGAGTTCATTTCCCAGGACCCATGGCAGGTAGGGTCACAAGAGCCGAGTACTCCAGCTCAAGGTGTCCAATGCCCTCTTCTGGACCCATGAATAAATGCAATTGTGTCCATAATAGCCCCACACAGACACACATAAATACAAAATTAAGAATTAAAACAAAATCTCTTATAGATAATCTTAACAGTCAATCCAGTCTTCAAAATTTAAAGGCAATTTGATAAACTACAAGGGATTTATTTCTAACAAGATGAGATATATTTAATTTTACACATGAGATATCATGTGTAATTTACACATGACATATCAACTACCAGACAACAATCAAACAAAGTCAAACAAATAAAAACATTAGAAAAAAAACCTATTTCTCAGTGGCTGGAGGAATGTTCCAGCCAAAAAACTGCTTGCTACATAAACATAAAGACTCAAATTCAATTTCCAGAATTTATGTTAGCAGTGTCAGGCAGGGTGGAATGCACCTGTAATCCTAGTGCTGAGGAGTAGAGACAAGAGTGGAGCCTGGGGCTCACTGGCCAGCCTAACCCGCTCAGCAAGCTCCCAGTTCAAATAATAATAATAATAATAATAATAATAATAAAGTGAAAAGCAGTAGAGAAAGCTCCAACAACAACTCCGGGTCTACACACACACACACACACACACACACACGCACGCACACACAATTATGTTTAAGGAAAAAACTGATATTTTTATAAATAAGACAATATGCACCAAAGTGGCTAGCAACAATAGACTTAACTGATACGTTCTTTGGGATACTGCTGCATCCAGAAAGCCAGGAAATTACAACATTTACATGGCAAAATAAACAATATAGATTGAAAAGATTGCCACAAGGATATTTAAATAGTCCAATTATAGCACATGCAACACTGATGACAACATTAGAAACATTACCAGAAGTTAAAGGTAAAATATTATCATATGTAGATGACGTATTAATTATAGCACAACTAAAGGAAGATGCTACTGAAACATTAAGAATTTTAGTTCAACATTTAAGAGATAATGGATGGGCAATTAATATGGATAAGATACAAGGTCCAGCACAACAAGTGAAATTTTTGGGAGTCCATTGGAGCACTGATGGACCTAAAATACCAGACAATGTCATTGATAAGATACAAGCCCTAGAACCACCAAAAAATGAGACTGAGGTACAACATATTATAGGAATCTTTGGGTATTGGAGACAGCACATTCCTTATTTACAGCTCATTTTACAACCTTTATATAAAATAATAAGAAAATCAGAGGACTTTATGTGGCAAAAAGAACAGGAAGAGGCATTAAAAACATGCTAGGGATATGTTAAGGAATTTAGTTAATTAACATTTATACAACCAAAACATACAGTAATATTGGATATTTTATATTATCAAGGATATGGCAATTGGAATATTTTTACAAAAACAGATAAAACCATTACACCAAAAAGTTTTTATAGTAGACGCTTTCCCTGGTCTGAGAATAAATTTAGTTTATTTGAAAAAACTATTTGGACAGTATATGAGGCATTAAGAACAATACATTCATTGTTATGAAATAATCATAAGAACAATCACACCAATAATGGACTGGATTAAGGCACCAGGAGAAGCATAGTCGGGATTACCAATGGACGGTAAAGTCCTACAATGGAAATGGTATTTACAAGAATTTTTGAAAAATAACCAGATATCCCAAAAAGGAAACATATGTAACATTTCAGAATAAATTTTACAAAACCCAGCATTAAAATTGTCAGAAATAACCAAAACCCCTGATACATCAAAGCCAATAGGGCTGTGCGGGACAGAAGAATATAATCCAGGGATGATAAATGCATGGTTTACAGATGGATCTTCAATCCCCCAATAATATTATACATTGGAAAGCAGCAGCATATAGACCCAAAGATGGCACAATATTAACAGATAGTGGTGTGAACAAGTCAGCACAACATGCAGAAGTTACAGCTGCAGCTCTGGCTATAACACACTCTCAAAGAGAAAAACAGAATATTATACATATATTTACTGATTCTTGGTGTGTAGCCAATGGTATAGCAATTTGGTCAGGAAAATGGAAATAAAATAATTGGAAAATAGCAGGCAAAGATATCTGGTCCAAAGAAGCATGTATAGAAATGGGCAGAAGCAGCAAAAACGATGAAAATCATAGTGTTCCATGTAGATGCACATACATGTAAAACAGATGAAATACATAAATATTATACTGTAGATAATCTGGCGGCAGCAGCAATTAAATTAAAGGCCATTTACAAAACAATACCCCAAATCAAATCAGCAATAAATTTTGCAATAACTTTTCATCACAAAGTGAAAGATTTACACATAATTATAGAGGTACAGTGGGACCTAGATGGTACTTTAATAAAATAGTACAAATAGATTTCATAGGCCCACTAGCAAAATTTAGGAAAAGATATGCATGTACAATGGTAGATATTTGTACAGGTCTGGGGATGGCAAAAGATGGACCTAAACCGGATCAGCAAACATGCATGATAACAATATTGGCATGGACAGCAGCATATGGACAGCCAGATATAATACAGAGTGATGAAGGCACTCATTTTACAGGAAAATTAACACAATGATTGGCCAAACAATTAGTAATACTATGGGAATTTCACCAAGCCTATACACCCACAGCAGCAGGAAGTATAGAAAGATTTAATGGCTTGTTAAAAGCACAACTGTTAAATAAAGAGCAACCACTATGGAAAGCCTTACATTTAGCAGTAATAGAATTAAATCAAAGGCCAAGGCTAAACAGACAGTCACCAATACTGGAAGCCATTCATAAAAAATAAGAACAGAATATCCAGAAGTACAAGATAATAAACTAATTAGACCTCATCACGCCATTTACAGAAACCCAAAAAAACAGGAAATATCACCTGCAGAAATAATAACAGAAGGGCACGCAAATAACGCGTGGATATCACAAGGTAAAGGTGACCGAAAATTGGTAAGGTTAGAAAATCTTACATGAGGAATGGGATGCAGATGGCCCTCATGGAAAACACAGTGCAGAACACTTTACATGTGCCTGGCACTGTGCCTAATCAGCACATACCAAGTGATACCAATAATCAATGTAACACTAAAAGGAGAATTATGGTTGAATATATACAATCATTCAATAGAAATAAAGGGAACAAAACAGTATCATGCAAAAGATTTAATTGTAAACATTCCCTTTTGTTGGTGGCATTTTGTTGGCAGCTAATTATAACAAGCACCAACAGTATAACCAAAACAAGATTACAAAAAGTAAGAAAGATAGCATATAGTCCAAGACATAATGAATCCGCATTATTTCCAGAATATTGGACATCCTTTAGAGATTGGATCAGAGTGACCGATACTTTTTACAGCTTTTGGCAAAAATTTGCATACTGTGTACAGCATGCATGGCAAGCAGGCTGTGAACAATATAGAAAGGTAGTAGGATCAAACGCACACACACTAGCCTACATGAGGGACATGACAAAAAAAATGCTTCCGATTTAGATACAGAAATGAATCCACACAAATGCCATCGGATTGAAATCTGGGTTAATAAAACAGACACAATGCCACATTATGCGGTGCACTGGCGAGAAGTACAGCCAGATGCATTCGTTGTTAGAGTCAATAATAAGTATAAAACAATTATAGTTACAGGAACAAAATATACTGACACAGATGCACAACCCACATTTACGTGTGGAGCAGCAATGAATGCTTCTTACGTAAGAAGACATTTTGCAGTACTACTAGATAAAGAAATGGATGAGGGAATGATAGGTTATTGGTACAACAAAACATCAGAAGGATTTGATGAACAAAATTATGAATATCTTAATTATGATAATAATTATGAAAACAGTGAGGATAATAGCACCACAACAAAACCCACAACACCCTCACCAGTACAGATATGGAAGGATGTGTTTGCAGAACCAAATTTAGTAAATTATGGAACCATGACAATACCAAAACCATATGGAAATAAATGCCCAAACAGTCTATGGTCAAAAATTAGTAACACACAGGTTAACAATAAAACAGCAAATTTCCTGTGTGTAATTGATTTTCCAAATCTACCATGGTTCGGTAATATTACACCAGTAGGATACAATTTGGAAAAATTACCTAGAACATACAATATAACAATTAATGGTAAAACAGCAGTTTTGCAAAATATATATCCATATATTAAAAGCAATGAAAAATGGCAATGAGAAACATGGAAAAAATTGTTAAAAACAGGTGTGAAACACTGGAGGTTCCCACTAGTATTAACATCTGTAATTCCACAACCATGGCATATGAATAGATACAAAGAACCTACAGGATTTGTTTGTAAAATTACAACACATAGATGTTATTTGGCTATAGCAATGGGTAAACATAATGAGACATCACATCATGATATGATATGGGCTTGTATCGAAAAAAATCACAATATGACAACAGGTGTAGCTAATATAGAAGATATTAAGATCAATATAACTGAGGCCTTTGTCTATATTAATGATACACATGGTCATCTAGCAGTAATAGTGAAAACTACCTCAATAGCCAGCACAATATACTTAACAAGTTATATAAGAAATTTTACGAAGGAAAGGTATCCATATGTAACAGTAAAAGCAGAGAAGTTACTAAAACTTCATATAACCAAGGGCTCAACAGGAGAAAGCATATAAAATGAAACACACATAAGTATTGATTTAACAAAGTGGACAAAGAATGATATTGTAACACAGAACAATTATATAATATACATATTAAAGGACACACTCCCAGATCTTAGATCTGGATTGTGGGATAGAGGAAAAAGTATGACCACAAGAGATAAACTAGGGATCATAAGAGCAGACATACAATTATGCCATTGGGAATCTAGAACAGATGTGTATCCCATACCATTGGATATTGAAGCAGAAATTAAGAATGTAACAGTTAAGATGAAATATGGAACCACACAAAAAATTACTCATGAGGTTACCTATGATGGATATTCAAATATATCATATGTGCCAGCTAAAATTGTTATAGAAAACCCAATACAAATTTATAAAAAATAATAACTCCAAAGCAGTAATAGTATTATCATCAGATGAAAAGTTTAAATATTCCAGGGCTACAGCATATTACAGGACGGGTATTACTAAGAGAATAAATTGGTTTAGATGGATAAATATAACAGAAGAAAATACCATAATCTATAATTATTATAGGGTACCATATTATCTCTCATCATTAACTATAAATCCAGAATATAATTAATGGTATATCACAGATTGGGTAACGCATATGCCAAAAGGAACAACCACTTCATTTTCCCAGGACTGGGAATCCATAATATATGTACCCATTGGCCAGATTATAAAAGAACAGACCCCAGAATAGTATATAGAGGAGCAATCCATAATAACAAGACATACCCTCTGTATAAGTCCATTACCATAAAGGATATGTAGAAATACAATTTCTACAGTTGTATTATACCCAAGAGTAAGAAAAATATCGTTAGATATATATTTAACAATATTACAGCCTCTTGAATGCTAGTGTAATAAATTCGATATAGATACATCAGCATTAAAATATAATAGCCCCATAAGAGTTGGAAGGAAACCTCTATAAGGAGGATTTTTGATAGGAGGATTAATAACAGGAGCAATTATGGGAGCAATAGCAGGAGGAGGAACATCAGCTGTAATGCTGGAACCAATTAAGGCAGAAATAAGACACAAGAAATAAACATACAAACAGCCTCAGCAATAAATACAGTAGTGAATAGTCTAGAAGCATTACAACTAATAGCCCAACAAATGAGAGCAGAATTCCAAATATTCTAAAAAGAAAAATCAGTGGAATATAGAAGATATAAAGTCATTAATGGAAAGCACACATAATGAAAAAAGGTGTTCAGCATATGAAGAGCATTTAAGAGGCTTAACTGATGAGTTAAATGCACTATTTACTACAGGAACAGGAAGAAGGACCCCAGAACATCAAACCATGTTAAATCCACACAAAAGTAGTGGCTGTGAGGCAAGAATATGCACAATACACCAATTACAAATATACACAGATAATGCATAACAGGCGTATAATACAAAACCTGTGGTGCAACCATGGTCAAATAAACTGGATCCGTTTCCAGATCTACAGGTAAAATGGATCATCCCTATAGACAGATATCTCTGGGTGTCATTAAGCGATACACCAGTATATATTCCAATAGAAGAGTGCTTCCACCTTAGTGTTAGAACATATGTACGCCCACATGAACCAAAACATGAAATAGAAACCACCAGACTTACAGCAACAATAATGACAGATACAATAACAAACACGGGGATTATCCATGGTTGATTTGTACAAATAAAGACGCAACAAGAAATTATACAAATTACCAGGAAGACACAACAGAAGAGGTTTATAGACATGTTTAACATAACAAGAGGATGCTGGATGCTACATAATTGCTCTGTAGTAACAAATGAGAAAGGACAAGAGATGGTGACTACAGTATCTTATGAGGAACACCACGAAATGACAGGACCATCCATGTGGGATGATAAAACAGAGAGAGATCACTACAATAATTATGTAAAAACCATGATAAAAATACAGGAGATAGCTGAAAATAATCAGAAACAATTTGATAGCATACATAAAACCATGCA
>LOEQ01015728.1:0-14822 GCA_001685075.1 Bramus lutescens | reverse complement strand
AGAAAGAAAGAAAGAAAGAAAGAAAGAAAGAAAGAAAGAAAGAAAAAGAAGTTTGAATTCTTATGCCTCTCACTTCAAAGCTTGGATACTGGTCATCAATAATCATCTGCTATTCATAGAGCATTTATAAAATTGGATAATGGTGTTCATTTTGATTTATGTGCCTCTTTCACATAGCATTGAATATGACTTGTTTTGTAGGGTAAGTGGAAGAATCTTAATCACCATGTATTACAAGCATGTTCAGAGGATGATTTGACACTTCTAAGCAACGGCATTTAGAGCTTTCAGGCTCCCAGCCATCCTTCTCTAGGATGTATTGCAGAAGATCTTGAAGTGGCCATAAACCATCTTGTCTACAGAGAGTAAATAATGACATGGATGTGGATTTTATTGTAATCTTTACATGATGCTTAAGTTAATTTTAAGTTTCTGCGATCATAACAATAATGGAAGAAATTTAAATGAAGAGAAGTTTATTTTGGTTTGTGATTCAAGGGATATAATCTTTTAAGGAGGGGAAGGCACAAAAAACTCAAGCAGCTTAGTCAGTGGTAGTGGGAGTTTCCCACACAGCTCATTAACATCTCAGAGGATTGGGAAGCCCTATCTTGGACTGGAAATATCTACCACTGCCAAGGCCCATCCCCAGCAATCCAGCTTACAGTCTGAAAGATTTTACAACCTTCTAAGACAACACTACCACCAATTGTTACAACCCATGAATTTATATGGGACATGGTACATCCCAATAACTTTCCAGTACCCTAACACATGATATCAATCAAAATTCTCAGAATTTGGAATTCTGAAATGAAATGAAAATTGTGCTCATGAAATTAATCTGGATAATCTACATGTGGATTCTACACATCTCATGAAGTGTAGCCAACAGTCTCACGGTTCCTCAGGAGGCCAAGTCGAAGTTTTCTGCGGAGATGTTTGCAGAGCCCAAGAGATGAAGGTCCCAGCTGAATTTTAGAAAATGTATTGCATATGAGTAGGTGTTAAGTAGTTCGGCTCTCCACCTACTTGAGAATTCTCTACATAACATGCCACTTTGCAACAGAATCTTTCATATCAACAAATATTTTCTAGGTAACCTTGGCCATTTTATAGCTTTCCCTAGCCAGGCAGAACAGGTCTTTTTTTTTTTTTGGAACATTACAAAACATAAACAGGCCTGTACGATGCTCCATGAGTAAATCACTTTACATGCAGGGTGGACTACTCAAGCTTTATCATCTAGACCCAAGTTTTATCATCTGGGACCCATCTAGGGGTGGAAAGAGAGAACCAAGACCGTGTGAGTATTACAGAATGCACACATAGTAATAATGAAAAATAAATAAAAAGAACAAGTGATCAAAACTTCTGAAAAATTGTCTTACTACCTAGGAAAACATGACTGTAATTTTCAGGTAACATCTAAATTAAAGAATTTCAAGGCCATTATATGATTATTTATAGTCATCTTGTATTTGAAAGAAATGAGAAAAATGTGTTACATAAGGCATTGTATCATACCATTTAATAACATTTGGTTAAAATTATTTCACAGTCAAAATGCTCATAATGATTTCATCTGGGCATATGATTAAAACATTTTCTCCGCAGCTGCTGATGGAGAATTGGTATAAAATCACCTCTTCTCTACTGATACACATGAGTAATGGGTTGTATTTATCACAATGAAAAGCACTTAACATGTGAGATCATTGTAAGCATTTCGAAGCTCCCCTAGGTGCATCTTCCCTAATCAAAATCAGCAGACTTGGAGCAATCTGTTTGCTTTGCAAAAATAGTAATTTTCTTATAAAGCACTTGAATTGTCAGTGATAAATAAAACATCGACATTATTACAAACTATGATTTTTGTCACAATGTCATTAGAAATTACCTTTAATGTATTGCTTGTCATTGATTGTAAAGTCATGAGAAAATTGAAAGAAGAGTTTCATTAACATTTTATTTTAATGTAATTTTTAATCATTTTATTTTTGATGTGTGTATGTGTGCGTTTGTGTGTTTGCCTACATTTAGTTTGTGCATCATGTGCTGCATACAATGCTCATGAAGGATAGAAGAGGACATACAGTCACCTGGAACTGGAGTTAAAGGTGCGTTGTGAGCATTATGTGAGTGGTGGGAATCAAACCCGTGTCCTCTGGAAAAGGAGACAGTACTCTTACCCACAAGCTGTTTCTCCAGCCCTTACAATAAACTCCTCATGGTCCTCTATCATCAAAATAATAAATGGGAAATGAGGCAGCAACATTAATGCCACTATTCTGTTAAGTTTCATTACTGTTTATAAAAACCACTGCAATATTACAAGATAAAGATAAGAAAAGCTCTATGTCTACTCTACGTGGTTATTGTTCTATAATCCAAGAAACAGAATTTCTCCCCAAAAAGAAAATTAAAAAGAACTCTTAAATTATATCTGTTTTCACCCAGCAAAGTTGAGATGACCCTGTTTGGACCATGAATCATGTGCAGATTAGAAAATAAATTTTCTAAGCCAGTATTGAGAAATTCAAGCTCATAGCCACAAGAGTGAGAAAGCTATGACAATATCTTTCAGCGCATGTCAGAATTTTGTTTTTATTTATATGACATCCCTGAAAAGACACCAGCTCTTTCCTTGGAGCTCATACAGAGCCTGTAGGAGCTTTGAAATCCATCGGAGTTTCAAAACACTCACTCTTAGGTAAGTTGGCTGTTCACTTTTGTTGTGAGTTTAGCATGGATGGTACTCACATTACAACCCTGGGTTCACCACCTGCAATTTTTTTTTATTTGAGACAGGTTTCCTCTGTAGTTTTGGAGCCTGTCCTGGAACTAGCCCTTGTAGACCGGGCTGGCCTTGAACTCATAGAGATCGCCTGCCTCTGCTTCCCCAAGTGCTGGGATTAAAAGTGTGCACGACCACTGCCCAGCCACCTGCATTTTTGTGTCTTTGTTATGGTCCTACTGTGGCCACACTCTTACTTATACTGGGTTGATAATGCTCAGAAAAGTGTATATGGATTTAAGACCATAGCAATTAAGTGAAGATAATTCTCTGCTCCCTCCTCCACATGTGCGCATTTTTATGAGTGTGTGTGAACTTATGTGCATGCAGGTGGAGGTTGAAGTTTGATTTTATGTGTCGTCGTAAGTTGCTCTCCACCATATACATATATGCATATATGTATGTATGTATATATATATGTGTGTGTATATATAAATGTATATGTGTATGTGTTGTGTGTGTGTTTGCATGTATGTGTATGGTGGCCACAACATCGCAGGAATCCTCTCGTGTCTTTGCTTGCCCAGATAGCACTGTGCCAGAATTTTCACTTTCAGCTATTTCTATTACTGTTAATATCCAACTTTAATCCATTGTGGTCACACAGAATGCAGGATATATTTCAATTATCCTGTAGTTGTTGAGACTTGTTTTGTGTCCAAATATCTAACCAATTTTCAAGGAAAGTTCATGGGATGCTGAAAAGATTGTACATTCTTTAGTTTGGGTAGAATGATCTGCAGATGACTACTATGTCCATTTAATTTGTTATATTTTCTAACTCCAGAATCTATTCAGATTTTGTCTGCATGATCTATATATTGGTGAGCGTGCAGTATTGAAGTCATCTTCCATCATTGTTCTAGGGTTATGAAGAGCCAATACTACAGCAGGTCGAGCCAGCATGACACATCCTGTGCCCTTGCCTAGTCTGGTTAGTCCACAGACCTTACCCTCCCTGAGCCATTCCAACCTGCAGTCTGGGCCCAAGTTCTATGTCCTCTATGCTGGTGAAGTAGTATGAGTTCCCCCGAACCCAGCTTGCCTACATTATATATGGCTTCCATACCTAACAAGGTTCAGATGTTAAAAAATCAGTGCAGCCCGATGAGTCCCTGAAACCTTGTCATTCTGCACCATCCCAACCCTCAGGTCTATACATTGGCCTACTTTGGTAAGTTCCCAAGACCCTGGCCCACTCACACCATCCTCACACTCCCAGTCCTAAGCCAGGAAGCACAGTTTACACACGGCCCACATAGATTAAGCCTGTTTCTTCTGCATGATTTCTTGCTTACCACTAGTGTTAAATTGCCCCATTCTTCCATAGCAAGATCAATACTGAGTACCTAAAGGACTGACCTACAAACTGCTCACACTTGATTTAAAATCAACCAGGCTTGAGCAACAAGAAAACAAAACAAAACAAAACAAACATCCACTCTGCAGAAGCAGCCTAGAATCTCACATCAAACTCAGAGTCAAGAAAAGAATTTCAAAAGCCTGGACTCATTGCAAGAACATACTTATGGAGAGACAAGAGAGTCTTGTCTTGTGCCTTCCCCACAAATCTACTACTCCAAAAGAATTTTTCTCAATTGAAAATTACCTAGATGAACCTCATAGTAAATAACAATCAAAGAGCTGGAATTATATCTTAGCAGTTAAGAGCCTTGACTGCTCTTTTAGAGGACTCAGCACCTACATGGTGGCTCACAACTATCTGAATTTCTAGTTTCAGAGGATATGATGCCTATTCTGACCTCCCTGGGCACAATACATGCACTTGGTCAAAAAAATTAAAAAATGTTAACTAAATCAAAGAATTCAAGGATCTTAAAAAATACAAGAACAATCAACTCCACCAACTGAAAGAAAATACGAATAAATACCTGAGTGATTAACAAGGAGAAAGAAAAATTATAGCTGAGTGAAATGTCAAAACTAGTTCAGGGCTTGAAAAGTCATATATATTAAAGAGAGCTCAAGCTGAAGTTAAAATGGAATTAATTGACTCAATGCAACTCAATTTGAAACCACAGGTGAAAGCCTTAGTAGAATAGATTGAATTGAAGATAGAATATCAGGTCTCGAAAATAAAATAAAGGAGTTGGAACACTCCAGCAAAGAATACAAAAAATTAAAGCACATGTGTTTGTGTGCACACATGTTCACGCAGATATACACACATATGTGCACAATGAAAATTCTGGAATTTGAGATATTGTGTAAAGACAAAAATCTTCTAATTACAGGCAAAGAATCTAAGGTCAAGTAATACTGCAAATCTTCAATGGATCAGAGAAGAAAACTTCCTGAAATACCTGTGTCCCAGTACCTGGGAGATAAAGTCAAGGCCAGAGGTTTAAAACTAGCATCAGCTATGTAGAGTACTTGAGGCCAACATGTATTACAAGAGATGTCATCAGAAAAACAACTACTACCACTAACAACTAAAATGAAACAACCCAACTAAATTAAACTTTGAAAACACTCATCCAATGAATTTGGATTAAGAATTAGAAAAAAATTTTTCCAATGGTTACTGAAATGGCCCTAAAAATGTTTCTGTCATTTACTGTTTAAACTTTATTTACTTATTTGTCGTGTGTGTGTGTGTGTGTGTGTGTGTGTACACACATATATATTGGTGCATGTTGCCATAGCATTTGTGTCTATGGAAGTCAGAAGACAGCTTGCAGGAGTCAATTCTTTCCTTCCACCATATAGCTCCCATGGATTAAATATAGTCTTGGTTCTCAGTGTATTTACCTGCTGAGCTATTTCATCAGCCCCAACTTTTACCACTTTTTATTACATGTTTATATGAAATAGCAATCTCAGCACTGACATTTACAAAATCAAAATATTGATGTACTCTGAAAAACATTGAAGATGTCCTATTTCTTACATTTTCAAAGAGTCAGCCAGAATTTAATTTTTAATAAAAAAACAAAAACATAAAAGAAATTAAGGGAGAGTACAGGAGATGGTTTGGAGGGAGGGGAAGGAAGGGGAACTGATGTAATTATATTATGATTTCCAAAAATAAAAAGAAATAATGAATGAACAAATACATTTATCTCAGTGGTATGCTAAATTGTTTTCATCTTTACTGTTGTACAGTTACATATATGTATAACAAAAAATTGATTTAGAATAAATTTCTTTATAATTTATTATAGGAATAGGTTTTATTTTTATATATACTTTATATTCTTATGTAACTTGGGTGCGTAAAATAGTTCTTGTTGGTTGTGAGCTGAAAATGTTGAAGGAAATCTTATAAATCATGGACAAAGCAGTGACAGCATCCAGAGAGCTCTGGGTTCTTCAAGTGAATCATAGAGCTTTGGAGAGTCCTCGGGAACTGTTTCCCTGATCCTAGCTGTCAAAAGTGACACTGCTTGGCAGACTCACATGCACTCAGCAGAATGTCACTGAGCATCTCCTATGTAATAAACACCATGGCAGAAATTGTGAATACGTTTGTAAGTATATGTAACTCCCACTTTTTAGAAGTTTTGTTCCACATTGGAGAAACAGCAGAATAAAATTAAGCTGGTTTTATTTTATGCTCATATGCCTTTCCCTCTTGGTTGAAGTGGGAGACATGTTCACTTCCTATATAGAAAAACAATTAAAGGGTTCAATACATTTAAAAGACATTTTGCAAAGATTTGGTCCCTGGTTTATTTTCTTTGAGCATTATGTCATAACTATATGAGCATGACTTCTAGGCGATTTTTATTTATTATTGTTTGTAAGTATGTATAGTCACTTGGGGAGGACAGAGGTCTACTGTGAATATATTCCTTAATAGCTTTTTACTTCTTATTTTTCTTTTAGACAGAATCTTTTACTGAACCTGGAGTTAGCACTAATTCAGCTAAAACAGTTGAACATAAAGCCTGATACCCCATCTCCGCATCTCCAGTGCTGGGATTACAGACGTGAGCATCCTTTGAAAGGTGGGTACTGGAGATTGAACTCAGGTACTCATGCTTGCATGAAAAACACTTTTTAATAACTGAGCTATATCCCCAGCCTGTCACCTGATTTTTAAACTCATAGCTGAAAGAAGCAGGCCAGTTATTATACAGTTATGAAAGAATAGGTGAGAATAATATCTGTCTATTTTCACAACTAAGTTTGCTAAAGTACTCCAAGGAGTTTGCTCCCACAACAAAATCAAAAATGGCTTATGTGTCCTGTTTCTGGGAGCTCAGCTGCTATGAATTCTGAGAGCTAGCTCCAACAAGGAAAAAGAACCGGTGACAGGAAACACAACATCCTAGGGACTGTACTTGAATTTTAAAGTAACTTCAACACTTTTTGAAATAATTAGGTCAGATGTAATATTTAAAATGTAAATGGGCATGTCAAAAGGAATCAATCCATAAAGTCAAACCCATAGCATTGTTACCCTGTTGGAATGTTTTAAACTTGCAATGACATATTGAAATTTTAAATTGCTTGCTTGCTTCTGCAGTTTTGTGCACATTTCCCCCCTTGTTGCAAATTGGTCTCCAGTTTTTAATTTAGGATGTGCTTAAAACATATGAATCAGATTAAGCTGTCTTCCATCTGTACAAATGGGACCAAATTTTCCTGCATTTTGTGTCAGCCTGCAAATACTTTCTCTTCTAACATCTACTTCTGCTGGGAGGTTGAAAACAAAACAGAAAAAAGCTAGACATAATAGAAAGAAGTACCACCATGATCTAATTTCCTTCAATTATTTTGTGTCTTACTGGAGCATACATCTTATATTTTATAGTCGCTCATTCATCTCCTGTGTTTGCTGACTTTGTAATCTCATCGTTAACAATATATGAGAAGAGTGGTCCCTCAGATTCAGGCATAGCTTTGATTTGTTTGTGGCTGCTGGCCCACTGGAGTGGGTTGACTTTTGTTGATTCATTTGTGCACATGATTTAATATATATTTGGATCATAAGTCTACCTTTGATTTTTAAACATTTGACAGCTTGAGTCAATCTTGCAGGAATATAAGAAAAATGCAATGTATATTCAATATTGTTTCCCTAAGCATGGTGTTTTCAGGCATGTAATCATCTGTTCTCATGGCTGCTGTGAATTCAGAATCTTTTTGAATTAGAGTTTAACCAGCAGCCTGTGCCAAAAGTCTTGAACAAAAATAATCATTAAGAAAAATTGAAACAATAGCAAATTGAAAAGTGTTGGGACATATATTGTGTAAACAAAACATGAGTTTGCCATCTCAAAAAGTTCAGAGCTCTGAACACCTCACGTTATAGATTCTTAGCAAGATAAACAATCTTCTAACATTCATTTATGTTTGTACAATAGAATCAAATTCAGAATATGTTTCCTGATTTTTTTTAGTATTAACTATTACTATCTTTGACATGTGATGACCTCAGTTGCTCACTCAATGTCTAAAGTTGAAATCTATTTTGTGCCCCTTACTATGTTTGCATAAAATTGTATGAAATCTAAGTTCATAGATTAATAACTTTCAGTACAAACACAACACTTGATAAAGAATGCGCTAGATGGAAAGAATGTGTATTATGTATTATCTTTTTATTCCAGAAGTAAGCCCCACCCCACAACCAGAGATTCTTTATTAACTTTACTTCATTAGCAATGAGCTTTGCTTGGCTTTTACTTTATCAACAGTTGCTTCTAAATTTCATCCAGATACTATCATCGCCAACAATAACAACATATTCTTCCTTTCCAACACCTCATTTTCTCCCTCCTTTATTGATCTGCATAAAGATGCTAATAAAATGAATTTGTGTCGTTTGCTATCAAATGTTTAGTAATTAATCATTTTATATGATTTTGCTAGATTTTATCCTAAGTTTTATTTGTACCCATGGACTTTTGCTTTTGGAATAATGCTGCAAATGATAGTTTCTCTTAAGTTTTAACTAATTTTATATTTGCAAAATAAATATCCTTTAATTGTGGCCTTCGCTTTATGCTCTTAGACTTGGCATTGCTTTTTCGGCTGGTGTAGTCCTTTATTTTAACCATTATTTATTTATTTATTTATATTCTTTGACATTGGCATAAACATGTGTAATGGATTTTAGTCCTTTTCATCCACTGTTACCCTGCCTCATTCCTGTTGCTCCTCCCACTGAATCTCTGCTGAATGAGTCCTCTTCCCACTTCACGTCTTCTGTGTTTGTGAGACCTCTGAACTGTAATGGTGCTGCCTGCATGAGCATAGAGGAAGGTTATTTTCAGGAGTAAACAAATCTCAGCAGTGGCCATAGGGTGTCTCTGTAGGTGTTCAGGCACGAAAGAGAACCACAAAGAGATGAGAATGCAAACTCAGTTCAGATTGACTCAGTCAACCTGGATCAAGACTTCAGAGAGTCTTATGTCAGGTAGTTCATTGTCAAGCATATTTAAAACACAGTATAATTTGGGGGGGGAGCTTTTCTGGTATAACACAATCCCCAGTGCACAAGGAAGTATAATTACATCAAAGCTTGACTCAGGGTAAATGGCATTTCTTCCATGAAAATAGGTTCTAGAGATAAGCTACTGTATTAGCCTTAAGGGCCTACAGAGGAGTCTGGCCTGGCCTCAGTCATACAGAGAGCGAATAGGTTACTGGGCTATTATCCACCTATGCTCCTCGTTGTAGGAGCTTGATATAGCCTGTCCCAACAGAAAATGCAGACCACCAGGCTATTAACCACCTCCAATACCCAACTTTCTGAATGAAAGAACACTTTTGTTTTATTGTTGTTATTTGTTTGTTTACTTTTACATCTTTTCCATCGGAAAGACAGTCCTGTATACTTAACATTCCTGGTTTCTCTGAAGATCTATGGACATAAGGACCTTTATGCTATGCTTTAACCGAGGCTAAACTACTGAAGAAAGTGACCCCCCCTTCTTCCAGCCATTTTAAACTGTCTACAGTCATTCACGATGTATAAGGCCTCATGAACTCTTTCCTCTTCCATAGTAAAATGTGATGGGTTAAGCCTTGCACAGGTACACAGCTATAGTGACTTTGTACGTGCTTTGGCCACGTTATCACATTAGAAGATAGTTTCATATCATCCATCCCCAACTATACCCGAGCCTTGGGGTTAGGTGTGTGTGTGAGTGTGTGTGTGTGTGTGCGTGTGTGTATGTGTGTGTGTGGTGTGGTGTGATATATATCTTATTTAGGACCAAGCAGTACAGGATCAAGTATTGTTGTCACTTATTATTTGTATTTTGACAGCTTTTCAATTCCTGTATTAACCACTGTCTTCTGTACGAAGAAACTGCTCCAATGGAGGTTCATAGTTTTACTAATTCATGGGAATAAAGATATGACTTACTTTGAAAAGACAATTTGACACCAAAGTCTCTACCTAGCAAAACAAGAGTAGTGGGTTCTCTCTGAGCAGCTATGACCTCTCCAGCCACAGATTCTTGGCCAGTTTTTATAGTGCAAAGCATGAGTTCCCACTTATGGAGGAGTTCCAAGAATCTAATTAGATATAGGGTGATTACCTGCATAACATTCATGCTAATATTGCAGCAATGAGCATATCTTGCTATGCCCATCATTGTTGTAGCTCACACGGTCTACAGCTAGTTACGTTTATTGGTGATTTTTCTCCCCAGCTGTTTATATAACATTTTCTGGTACTATGAAAGCTAGCCAGCAGACAAGAAATTTCCTGGTCTGTCTTAGTATTTTTTTGTCTCAGTCATGTCACCAAAGCATTCTATGTTTTCAGCAGTAGAGTTTTGATCAAGTGATAGTGGGTATCCAAGAGTAATGACAATATCCTCTATTGATTCAAGGGCCTCTGGAAACTCTTTGACCAACATGTCATAGCAAAGAATTATAGACCTGACTGGTATTTTTGTTTAATAACATATGGTTTTGTTGGTTTTAATGTAATTAGCCCCTATAATCTTATTGGGAGTGGTACTATTAGGAGGTATAACTTGGTTGAAGTGGATATGGCCTTGTCGGAGAAAGTGTGTCTTTGTTTGAGCTTTCCTATGCTCAGGATACCACTTAGTGTCTCAGTTGACTTCCTTTTGCCTGCAAGATGTTGGACTCTCAACTGCCAGTCCATCACCATGTCTACCTGCACACCTCCATGCTGTCAACCATGAAGATAATAGACTGAAACTCTGAAGCCGTAAGAGAACTGCACCAGTTAAATGTTTTCATTTGTAAGAATTGACATGATCATGGTGCATCGTCACAGAAATGAAAACCCTAAGACATATGACTTGTGGGACCCCCTCAGATAAGTTATCTCCTCATTTCTGAAGCTGTAAGAGAACTGCGCTAGTTAAATGTTTTCATGTGAAAGAATTGACATGATCACGGTGCCTTGTCACAGAAATGAAAACCCTAAGACATATGACTTGTTTTGGGCCTGTGATAGGTTGGGGAACTAGGTGGGGAAAACTAAACTGAATGCTGGGGGGAAAATGGCAGAGTCACTGAGACACCATTCAGTTCCGCCAGAGACAGATGCTGGAACTTTATCTGGTAAGCCACATCCTTGTGGCAATGCACAGATTAATGATTATGGGCTAGTTTAGGACATAAGACCTAGCAGATAAGAAGCTGGAGCTAATAGGCCAAGCAGTGATTTAATTAATACAGTTTCTGTGTGGTTATTTCAATTCTGGGCAGCCAGGAACAAACAAGCGGCCTCATACAACATTCCCCCTCCTCTGCCTTACCCTCCATATTTAAATTTCCCTCCATTATTCCCTTTACCATCTTTATATACCTGTGTTTTATTATTCCCATTCCCTTACTGCCTTTGATTTTCTTAATAGGTCATATCTGGGGAAAAGAGAAATTTTTTTATACTCTTCCTTCTAATATCCTGTTTAGGTTTTGTGTTCTTGGTTTGTTGGTCCTATAAAATGAGGCAGGTCACATTTCTTCTCTTCCTGTTCTTCTGTATGAACTTGTCTTTTATTTTTTATAATTCCTGTTTATTTTTTTAAGTATGAAAGAACATATTGCTGAAAACTTCAGATGTAGAGGTTTGAATCAGGTTTGATAATGAATAATTTTTAAGAAGTATAGAATGTTTCTTAATATTGTTATATTTGTCCTTAATCACATATTGTTTCATCTCCCCTCTTGAAATTATCTTAACATATTTTTTCTGTTTTACAAAGTATATTCATTTGTTCTTTCTCAGCTTTTGTAATATTTTACTAGAAACATTCTGAGAGTCTAATATTCCTTTATACATTGTATCAGCTACATTAGGGAGGACTTAATGTGTTGGACAATTATTTCCAAAAGATTTGGCTTCTCATCATGAGTTATTTCTTGGGCATATTTTATACTTAATTTCAAGAAGATGGTGGCATTTTAGTTATTTTATCATTAGTTAAATTTACAGCATAATTATAATACATCCCCAATTTGATTTAGATCTATATTATTTGATCTAGAAATTGTGTTTGTTTGTTTTCTGAGACAGGGTTTCTCTATGTATATCTGGCTGTCCTGGAACTTGCTTGGTAGACCAGGGTGGCCTCAATCTCAGAGATCTGCTTGTTGTTGCCTCCCTGAGTGCTAGAATTAAAGGTGTGTGCTACCATTGTCTGGCTTGATCAAACATTTTATAGTTTGTTCATTTGGATGTGCATTATATACTTCAGTATATAGTCTGTGTACATTCACAAAAATGTGCATTGTGTTTTTCAAAAAAATAGACTATGAAAATTGATTATGTGAAAATGACCATTTTTTGTATTCTCCTTTGTGATATTATTGGTTTCAGTTGTTCTAAAAGGGAGCTTCTATGTAGTCACTGGTTTGCCTCACTTCTGGGTTAAAATGATGTTCTCTACATTTTCACTTATTATCATACTTAATTTTGGCAAGAATAAAGTCTTCACAAACAAGTTGATGTTTGAATAATGAATCTTAATATCAAATTTTAAAATATCAGTCCCTAAAATTTGTGTTTAGAATGTTTTAGTTGATAAGCCACCTGGATTTTGTTTACTCAGTTTAATTTTTTTAAGATAACATTTCTGTTTGTCATGAGTTATTTTCTTTCTGTATAATTAAAGATTAGTGAAAATTCCAAGCTAAAATTTTATTTCATAGACTAATGAGTTAGTGTATGATAGTGAGGATGCATGATTATGCTGAAATTGGCAAAGTAGAACAGACTAGTTTGTGCCACAACAGAGCTTCATTAATTATAAAAAACTAGACATTCTCTTTTCCTAAAGGGATCCTCAGAGGCTCCTGAAATGGTAGATGAATGAGTGAGCTATCAGTCCAGTGTTTCCAAATGGCGATGGTTTTTCATGTTAGTAGGATAAATACTCTATCCAAACTTGTGCTGTGATCTAGGAACTGATAAGGCATTTGATATGTTAATACTCTAACAAAAAAACGATAGAACTCACATTCAAACATCGGATGAAATTCAAAAGATGGTGATTTATGAACGAACCAAGTAGGACACTTTTCCAATATCAGAACTTTAAATGCCAGACTAAGAAATTGTTTGGCTAGTAAATAGTCCTTCTGCCTGAGACCGTACTGATATCCATGTTGATGGTTGATGTCTGTGATTCATGCTGACTCTGAAGACTGTGTTGATGTCTGTATTCCATGCTTCTGCCTGAGAACTTGTGGATGTCTGTAGTTCATGCTGCTGCTGGAAACCATGTGGAGGTCCATGATCTGTGATGCTGATGACTGTTATAATCAGGAGAGCTTCTTTTACAGTGGTAATAATGACTACTGACTCATAATTGGTAATGAGAGATACTGAAGGTTTCTGTGACAGCCCTTCCCCCCAGAAGAAACCATTAGGACAGAATACTACTGAAGAGAGTCCTTAAAAATTGGGACAAAGATGCTGAAAGTGATAGGTGATGGCGTCTGGCAGGAGTGTGGGGCCAGGATTCACTTATCTTTAAGGAGCTGGACACTGGGAGTTTGACCATGCTCCAGTGAGTATACAGGTAATACAAATTAGACTTCTGTATTTTTTTCTTTTGGGAGGGAGGACCCAAGGATAGAAGAGAGGACCTAGGAGAAATGGGGAGAAAATATGGTTAGATGCATGTATAAAATTTCCAAATATTTCAATAAGGATATTTTGTTGGGGGAACTGGAAGTAAAGAGAACCAAAATAAACACACACACACACACACACACACAAAGTTGTATCTAATTTAACCTGGACATCCAGAGGCCTAACTGTTGTCACTGTATATAGATTTTGAAGGTTCTTGAAAACATAACCTAAGTGGATTATGTGATATACATGTATATGTAAAGATATGAAGTTATGGAAAAGTATTATCATAAATAATGTGAATTACTTTTTAAAATATAATATACGCACATGTGAATTATTTAAATAATAAGTAAATTTGGCTAGGTCACTTGTAACAGAAAAGAAAAACATGTCTCTTCTCATAGCTCCATGAACAAATGTAAGGAAATTGTATAGTTGTCCTGTGGCTCAGAATTGATTTTAAATCTAGCTGTATATTTAGTTTGTGTCTTTTGTATAGTCCTATTTGGAAATATTAAATCTGGTTTTATATTCTAAGACTGATCATCTACTGAAGGAAAAACAAGCCTGTCAGAATGTTACAATATTATTTTCTCAGCCTTTCCAACCTGGAATCTCCTGGTCCTTGACAGTCAACAGTTAGAAGTAAGAAGCATATAAAATTTTAATACATATAGTACAAACAATATCTTAATACAACCATTCTGAGTAATTCCTGAGAAATATCAATCATCCTTAGAGCTTATGGCCCATAATTCTTTAAAACAATAAGTCAGTCTTGGTTTTCACCAAGTTCCAAAGTTAGAAACTAAACAGATTATATATATTTTTTAATTTTCACAAAATGATAAAATGAAAGTTTCATATTTGCTTTTAACTCAGCTTCTGTAAGATTCTTTTTAAGCACCCTAAGTTTTTGGGAGATGTGAATAGTCTCTCTCTCTCTCTCTCTCTCTCTCTCTCTCTCTCTCTCTCTCTCTC
>LOEQ01015727.1:0-14823 GCA_001685075.1 Bramus lutescens | reverse complement strand
AGAAAGAAAGAAAGAAAGAAAGAAAGAAAGAAAGAAAGAAAGAAAAAGAAGTTTGAATTCTTATGCCTCTCACTTCAAAGCTTGGATACTGGTCATCAATAATCATCTGCTATTCATAGAGCATTTATAAAATTGGATAATGGTGTTCATTTTGATTTATGTGCCTCTTTCACATAGCATTGAATATGACTTGTTTTGTAGGGTAAGTGGAAGAATCTTAATCACCATGTATTACAAGCATGTTCAGAGGATGATTTGACACTTCTAAGCAACGGCATTTAGAGCTTTCAGGCTCCCAGCCATCCTTCTCTAGGATGTATTGCAGAAGATCTTGAAGTGGCCATAAACCATCTTGTCTACAGAGAGTAAATAATGACATGGATGTGGATTTTATTGTAATCTTTACATGATGCTTAAGTTAATTTTAAGTTTCTGCGATCATAACAATAATGGAAGAAATTTAAATGAAGAGAAGTTTATTTTGGTTTGTGATTCAAGGGATATAATCTTTTAAGGAGGGGAAGGCACAAAAAACTCAAGCAGCTTAGTCAGTGGTAGTGGGAGTTTCCCACACAGCTCATTAACATCTCAGAGGATTGGGAAGCCCTATCTTGGACTGGAAATATCTACCACTGCCAAGGCCCATCCCCAGCAATCCAGCTTACAGTCTGAAAGATTTTACAACCTTCTAAGACAACACTACCACCAATTGTTACAACCCATGAATTTATATGGGACATGGTACATCCCAATAACTTTCCAGTACCCTAACACATGATATCAATCAAAATTCTCAGAATTTGGAATTCTGAAATGAAATGAAAATTGTGCTCATGAAATTAATCTGGATAATCTACATGTGGATTCTACACATCTCATGAAGTGTAGCCAACAGTCTCACGGTTCCTCAGGAGGCCAAGTCGAAGTTTTCTGCGGAGATGTTTGCAGAGCCCAAGAGATGAAGGTCCCAGCTGAATTTTAGAAAATGTATTGCATATGAGTAGGTGTTAAGTAGTTCGGCTCTCCACCTACTTGAGAATTCTCTACATAACATGCCACTTTGCAACAGAATCTTTCATATCAACAAATATTTTCTAGGTAACCTTGGCCATTTTATAGCTTTCCCTAGCCAGGCAGAACAGGTCTTTTTTTTTTTTTGGAACATTACAAAACATAAACAGGCCTGTACGATGCTCCATGAGTAAATCACTTTACATGCAGGGTGGACTACTCAAGCTTTATCATCTAGACCCAAGTTTTATCATCTGGGACCCATCTAGGGGTGGAAAGAGAGAACCAAGACCGTGTGAGTATTACAGAATGCACACATAGTAATAATGAAAAATAAATAAAAAGAACAAGTGATCAAAACTTCTGAAAAATTGTCTTACTACCTAGGAAAACATGACTGTAATTTTCAGGTAACATCTAAATTAAAGAATTTCAAGGCCATTATATGATTATTTATAGTCATCTTGTATTTGAAAGAAATGAGAAAAATGTGTTACATAAGGCATTGTATCATACCATTTAATAACATTTGGTTAAAATTATTTCACAGTCAAAATGCTCATAATGATTTCATCTGGGCATATGATTAAAACATTTTCTCCGCAGCTGCTGATGGAGAATTGGTATAAAATCACCTCTTCTCTACTGATACACATGAGTAATGGGTTGTATTTATCACAATGAAAAGCACTTAACATGTGAGATCATTGTAAGCATTTCGAAGCTCCCCTAGGTGCATCTTCCCTAATCAAAATCAGCAGACTTGGAGCAATCTGTTTGCTTTGCAAAAATAGTAATTTTCTTATAAAGCACTTGAATTGTCAGTGATAAATAAAACATCGACATTATTACAAACTATGATTTTTGTCACAATGTCATTAGAAATTACCTTTAATGTATTGCTTGTCATTGATTGTAAAGTCATGAGAAAATTGAAAGAAGAGTTTCATTAACATTTTATTTTAATGTAATTTTTAATCATTTTATTTTTGATGTGTGTATGTGTGCGTTTGTGTGTTTGCCTACATTTAGTTTGTGCATCATGTGCTGCATACAATGCTCATGAAGGATAGAAGAGGACATACAGTCACCTGGAACTGGAGTTAAAGGTGCGTTGTGAGCATTATGTGAGTGGTGGGAATCAAACCCGTGTCCTCTGGAAAAGGAGACAGTACTCTTACCCACAAGCTGTTTCTCCAGCCCTTACAATAAACTCCTCATGGTCCTCTATCATCAAAATAATAAATGGGAAATGAGGCAGCAACATTAATGCCACTATTCTGTTAAGTTTCATTACTGTTTATAAAAACCACTGCAATATTACAAGATAAAGATAAGAAAAGCTCTATGTCTACTCTACGTGGTTATTGTTCTATAATCCAAGAAACAGAATTTCTCCCCAAAAAGAAAATTAAAAAGAACTCTTAAATTATATCTGTTTTCACCCAGCAAAGTTGAGATGACCCTGTTTGGACCATGAATCATGTGCAGATTAGAAAATAAATTTTCTAAGCCAGTATTGAGAAATTCAAGCTCATAGCCACAAGAGTGAGAAAGCTATGACAATATCTTTCAGCGCATGTCAGAATTTTGTTTTTATTTATATGACATCCCTGAAAAGACACCAGCTCTTTCCTTGGAGCTCATACAGAGCCTGTAGGAGCTTTGAAATCCATCGGAGTTTCAAAACACTCACTCTTAGGTAAGTTGGCTGTTCACTTTTGTTGTGAGTTTAGCATGGATGGTACTCACATTACAACCCTGGGTTCACCACCTGCAATTTTTTTTTATTTGAGACAGGTTTCCTCTGTAGTTTTGGAGCCTGTCCTGGAACTAGCCCTTGTAGACCGGGCTGGCCTTGAACTCATAGAGATCGCCTGCCTCTGCTTCCCCAAGTGCTGGGATTAAAAGTGTGCACGACCACTGCCCAGCCACCTGCATTTTTGTGTCTTTGTTATGGTCCTACTGTGGCCACACTCTTACTTATACTGGGTTGATAATGCTCAGAAAAGTGTATATGGATTTAAGACCATAGCAATTAAGTGAAGATAATTCTCTGCTCCCTCCTCCACATGTGCGCATTTTTATGAGTGTGTGTGAACTTATGTGCATGCAGGTGGAGGTTGAAGTTTGATTTTATGTGTCGTCGTAAGTTGCTCTCCACCATATACATATATGCATATATGTATGTATGTATATATATATGTGTGTGTATATATAAATGTATATGTGTATGTGTTGTGTGTGTGTTTGCATGTATGTGTATGGTGGCCACAACATCGCAGGAATCCTCTCGTGTCTTTGCTTGCCCAGATAGCACTGTGCCAGAATTTTCACTTTCAGCTATTTCTATTACTGTTAATATCCAACTTTAATCCATTGTGGTCACACAGAATGCAGGATATATTTCAATTATCCTGTAGTTGTTGAGACTTGTTTTGTGTCCAAATATCTAACCAATTTTCAAGGAAAGTTCATGGGATGCTGAAAAGATTGTACATTCTTTAGTTTGGGTAGAATGATCTGCAGATGACTACTATGTCCATTTAATTTGTTATATTTTCTAACTCCAGAATCTATTCAGATTTTGTCTGCATGATCTATATATTGGTGAGCGTGCAGTATTGAAGTCATCTTCCATCATTGTTCTAGGGTTATGAAGAGCCAATACTACAGCAGGTCGAGCCAGCATGACACATCCTGTGCCCTTGCCTAGTCTGGTTAGTCCACAGACCTTACCCTCCCTGAGCCATTCCAACCTGCAGTCTGGGCCCAAGTTCTATGTCCTCTATGCTGGTGAAGTAGTATGAGTTCCCCCGAACCCAGCTTGCCTACATTATATATGGCTTCCATACCTAACAAGGTTCAGATGTTAAAAAATCAGTGCAGCCCGATGAGTCCCTGAAACCTTGTCATTCTGCACCATCCCAACCCTCAGGTCTATACATTGGCCTACTTTGGTAAGTTCCCAAGACCCTGGCCCACTCACACCATCCTCACACTCCCAGTCCTAAGCCAGGAAGCACAGTTTACACACGGCCCACATAGATTAAGCCTGTTTCTTCTGCATGATTTCTTGCTTACCACTAGTGTTAAATTGCCCCATTCTTCCATAGCAAGATCAATACTGAGTACCTAAAGGACTGACCTACAAACTGCTCACACTTGATTTAAAATCAACCAGGCTTGAGCAACAAGAAAACAAAACAAAACAAAACAAACATCCACTCTGCAGAAGCAGCCTAGAATCTCACATCAAACTCAGAGTCAAGAAAAGAATTTCAAAAGCCTGGACTCATTGCAAGAACATACTTATGGAGAGACAAGAGAGTCTTGTCTTGTGCCTTCCCCACAAATCTACTACTCCAAAAGAATTTTTCTCAATTGAAAATTACCTAGATGAACCTCATAGTAAATAACAATCAAAGAGCTGGAATTATATCTTAGCAGTTAAGAGCCTTGACTGCTCTTTTAGAGGACTCAGCACCTACATGGTGGCTCACAACTATCTGAATTTCTAGTTTCAGAGGATATGATGCCTCTTCTGACCTCCCTGGGCACAATACATGCACTTGGTCAAAAAAAATTAAAAATTGTTAACTAAATCAAAGAATTCAAGGATCTTAAAATATACAAGAACAATCAACTCCACCAACTGAAAGAAAATACGAATAAATACCTGAGTGATTAACAAGGAGAAAGAAAAATTATAGCTGAGTGAAATGTCAAAACTAGTTCAGGGCTTGAAAAGTCATATATATTAAAGAGAGCTCAAGCTGAAGTTAAAATGGAATTAATTGACTCAATGCAACTCAATTTGAAACCACAGGTGAAAGCCTTAGTAGAATAGATTGAATTGAAGATAGAATATCAGGTCTCGAAAATAAAATAAAGGAGTTGGAACACTCCAGCAAAGAATACAAAAAATTAAAGCACATGTGTTTGTGTGCACACATGTTCACGCAGATATACACACATATGTGCACAATGAAAATTCTGGAATTTGAGATATTGTGTAAAGACAAAAATCTTCTAATTACAGGCAAAGAATCTAAGGTCAAGTAATACTGCAAATCTTCAATGGATCAGAGAAGAAAACTTCCTGAAATACCTGTGTCCCAGTACCTGGGAGATAAAGTCAAGGCCAGAGGTTTAAAACTAGCATCAGCTATGTAGAGTACTTGAGGCCAACATGTATTACAAGAGATGTCATCAGAAAAACAACTACTACCACTAACAACTAAAATGAAACAACCCAACTAAATTAAACTTTGAAAACACTCATCCAATGAATTTGGATTAAGAATTAGAAAAAAATTTTTCCAATGGTTACTGAAATGGCCCTAAAAATGTTTCTGTCATTTACTGTTTAAACTTTATTTACTTATTTGTCGTGTGTGTGTGTGTGTGTGTGTGTGTGTACACACATATATATTGGTGCATGTTGCCATAGCATTTGTGTCTATGGAAGTCAGAAGACAGCTTGCAGGAGTCAATTCTTTCCTTCCACCATATAGCTCCCATGGATTAAATATAGTCTTGGTTCTCAGTGTATTTACCTGCTGAGCTATTTCATCAGCCCCAACTTTTACCACTTTTTATTACATGTTTATATGAAATAGCAATCTCAGCACTGACATTTACAAAATCAAAATATTGATGTACTCTGAAAAACATTGAAGATGTCCTATTTCTTACATTTTCAAAGAGTCAGCCAGAATTTAATTTTTAATAAAAAAACAAAAACATAAAAGAAATTAAGGGAGAGTACAGGAGATGGTTTGGAGGGAGGGGAAGGAAGGGGAACTGATGTAATTATATTATGATTTCCAAAAATAAAAAGAAATAATGAATGAACAAATACATTTATCTCAGTGGTATGCTAAATTGTTTTCATCTTTACTGTTGTACAGTTACATATATGTATAACAAAAAATTGATTTAGAATAAATTTCTTTATAATTTATTATAGGAATAGGTTTTATTTTTATATATACTTTATATTCTTATGTAACTTGGGTGCGTAAAATAGTTCTTGTTGGTTGTGAGCTGAAAATGTTGAAGGAAATCTTATAAATCATGGACAAAGCAGTGACAGCATCCAGAGAGCTCTGGGTTCTTCAAGTGAATCATAGAGCTTTGGAGAGTCCTCGGGAACTGTTTCCCTGATCCTAGCTGTCAAAAGTGACACTGCTTGGCAGACTCACATGCACTCAGCAGAATGTCACTGAGCATCTCCTATGTAATAAACACCATGGCAGAAATTGTGAATACGTTTGTAAGTATATGTAACTCCCACTTTTTAGAAGTTTTGTTCCACATTGGAGAAACAGCAGAATAAAATTAAGCTGGTTTTATTTTATGCTCATATGCCTTTCCCTCTTGGTTGAAGTGGGAGACATGTTCACTTCCTATATAGAAAAACAATTAAAGGGTTCAATACATTTAAAAGACATTTTGCAAAGATTTGGTCCCTGGTTTATTTTCTTTGAGCATTATGTCATAACTATATGAGCATGACTTCTAGGCGATTTTTATTTATTATTGTTTGTAAGTATGTATAGTCACTTGGGGAGGACAGAGGTCTACTGTGAATATATTCCTTAATAGCTTTTTACTTCTTATTTTTCTTTTAGACAGAATCTTTTACTGAACCTGGAGTTAGCACTAATTCAGCTAAAACAGTTGAACATAAAGCCTGATACCCCATCTCCGCATCTCCAGTGCTGGGATTACAGACGTGAGCATCCTTTGAAAGGTGGGTACTGGAGATTGAACTCAGGTACTCATGCTTGCATGAAAAACACTTTTTAATAACTGAGCTATATCCCCAGCCTGTCACCTGATTTTTAAACTCATAGCTGAAAGAAGCAGGCCAGTTATTATACAGTTATGAAAGAATAGGTGAGAATAATATCTGTCTATTTTCACAACTAAGTTTGCTAAAGTACTCCAAGGAGTTTGCTCCCACAACAAAATCAAAAATGGCTTATGTGTCCTGTTTCTGGGAGCTCAGCTGCTATGAATTCTGAGAGCTAGCTCCAACAAGGAAAAAGAACCGGTGACAGGAAACACAACATCCTAGGGACTGTACTTGAATTTTAAAGTAACTTCAACACTTTTTGAAATAATTAGGTCAGATGTAATATTTAAAATGTAAATGGGCATGTCAAAAGGAATCAATCCATAAAGTCAAACCCATAGCATTGTTACCCTGTTGGAATGTTTTAAACTTGCAATGACATATTGAAATTTTAAATTGCTTGCTTGCTTCTGCAGTTTTGTGCACATTTCCCCCCTTGTTGCAAATTGGTCTCCAGTTTTTAATTTAGGATGTGCTTAAAACATATGAATCAGATTAAGCTGTCTTCCATCTGTACAAATGGGACCAAATTTTCCTGCATTTTGTGTCAGCCTGCAAATACTTTCTCTTCTAACATCTACTTCTGCTGGGAGGTTGAAAACAAAACAGAAAAAAGCTAGACATAATAGAAAGAAGTACCACCATGATCTAATTTCCTTCAATTATTTTGTGTCTTACTGGAGCATACATCTTATATTTTATAGTCGCTCATTCATCTCCTGTGTTTGCTGACTTTGTAATCTCATCGTTAACAATATATGAGAAGAGTGGTCCCTCAGATTCAGGCATAGCTTTGATTTGTTTGTGGCTGCTGGCCCACTGGAGTGGGTTGACTTTTGTTGATTCATTTGTGCACATGATTTAATATATATTTGGATCATAAGTCTACCTTTGATTTTTAAACATTTGACAGCTTGAGTCAATCTTGCAGGAATATAAGAAAAATGCAATGTATATTCAATATTGTTTCCCTAAGCATGGTGTTTTCAGGCATGTAATCATCTGTTCTCATGGCTGCTGTGAATTCAGAATCTTTTTGAATTAGAGTTTAACCAGCAGCCTGTGCCAAAAGTCTTGAACAAAAATAATCATTAAGAAAAATTGAAACAATAGCAAATTGAAAAGTGTTGGGACATATATTGTGTAAACAAAACATGAGTTTGCCATCTCAAAAAGTTCAGAGCTCTGAACACCTCACGTTATAGATTCTTAGCAAGATAAACAATCTTCTAACATTCATTTATGTTTGTACAATAGAATCAAATTCAGAATATGTTTCCTGATTTTTTTTAGTATTAACTATTACTATCTTTGACATGTGATGACCTCAGTTGCTCACTCAATGTCTAAAGTTGAAATCTATTTTGTGCCCCTTACTATGTTTGCATAAAATTGTATGAAATCTAAGTTCATAGATTAATAACTTTCAGTACAAACACAACACTTGATAAAGAATGCGCTAGATGGAAAGAATGTGTATTATGTATTATCTTTTTATTCCAGAAGTAAGCCCCACCCCACAACCAGAGATTCTTTATTAACTTTACTTCATTAGCAATGAGCTTTGCTTGGCTTTTACTTTATCAACAGTTGCTTCTAAATTTCATCCAGATACTATCATCGCCAACAATAACAACATATTCTTCCTTTCCAACACCTCATTTTCTCCCTCCTTTATTGATCTGCATAAAGATGCTAATAAAATGAATTTGTGTCGTTTGCTATCAAATGTTTAGTAATTAATCATTTTATATGATTTTGCTAGATTTTATCCTAAGTTTTATTTGTACCCATGGACTTTTGCTTTTGGAATAATGCTGCAAATGATAGTTTCTCTTAAGTTTTAACTAATTTTATATTTGCAAAATAAATATCCTTTAATTGTGGCCTTCGCTTTATGCTCTTAGACTTGGCATTGCTTTTTCGGCTGGTGTAGTCCTTTATTTTAACCATTATTTATTTATTTATTTATATTCTTTGACATTGGCATAAACATGTGTAATGGATTTTAGTCCTTTTCATCCACTGTTACCCTGCCTCATTCCTGTTGCTCCTCCCACTGAATCTCTGCTGAATGAGTCCTCTTCCCACTTCACGTCTTCTGTGTTTGTGAGACCTCTGAACTGTAATGGTGCTGCCTGCATGAGCATAGAGGAAGGTTATTTTCAGGAGTAAACAAATCTCAGCAGTGGCCATAGGGTGTCTCTGTAGGTGTTCAGGCACGAAAGAGAACCACAAAGAGATGAGAATGCAAACTCAGTTCAGATTGACTCAGTCAACCTGGATCAAGACTTCAGAGAGTCTTATGTCAGGTAGTTCATTGTCAAGCATATTTAAAACACAGTATAATTTGGGGGGGGAGCTTTTCTGGTATAACACAATCCCCAGTGCACAAGGAAGTATAATTACATCAAAGCTTGACTCAGGGTAAATGGCATTTCTTCCATGAAAATAGGTTCTAGAGATAAGCTACTGTATTAGCCTTAAGGGCCTACAGAGGAGTCTGGCCTGGCCTCAGTCATACAGAGAGCGAATAGGTTACTGGGCTATTATCCACCTATGCTCCTCGTTGTAGGAGCTTGATATAGCCTGTCCCAACAGAAAATGCAGACCACCAGGCTATTAACCACCTCCAATACCCAACTTTCTGAATGAAAGAACACTTTTGTTTTATTGTTGTTATTTGTTTGTTTACTTTTACATCTTTTCCATCGGAAAGACAGTCCTGTATACTTAACATTCCTGGTTTCTCTGAAGATCTATGGACATAAGGACCTTTATGCTATGCTTTAACCGAGGCTAAACTACTGAAGAAAGTGACCCCCCCTTCTTCCAGCCATTTTAAACTGTCTACAGTCATTCACGATGTATAAGGCCTCATGAACTCTTTCCTCTTCCATAGTAAAATGTGATGGGTTAAGCCTTGCACAGGTACACAGCTATAGTGACTTTGTACGTGCTTTGGCCACGTTATCACATTAGAAGATAGTTTCATATCATCCATCCCCAACTATACCCGAGCCTTGGGGTTAGGTGTGTGTGTGAGTGTGTGTGTGTGTGTGCGTGTGTGTATGTGTGTGTGTGGTGTGGTGTGATATATATCTTATTTAGGACCAAGCAGTACAGGATCAAGTATTGTTGTCACTTATTATTTGTATTTTGACAGCTTTTCAATTCCTGTATTAACCACTGTCTTCTGTACGAAGAAACTGCTCCAATGGAGGTTCATAGTTTTACTAATTCATGGGAATAAAGATATGACTTACTTTGAAAAGACAATTTGACACCAAAGTCTCTACCTAGCAAAACAAGAGTAGTGGGTTCTCTCTGAGCAGCTATGACCTCTCCAGCCACAGATTCTTGGCCAGTTTTTATAGTGCAAAGCATGAGTTCCCACTTATGGAGGAGTTCCAAGAATCTAATTAGATATAGGGTGATTACCTGCATAACATTCATGCTAATATTGCAGCAATGAGCATATCTTGCTATGCCCATCATTGTTGTAGCTCACACGGTCTACAGCTAGTTACGTTTATTGGTGATTTTTCTCCCCAGCTGTTTATATAACATTTTCTGGTACTATGAAAGCTAGCCAGCAGACAAGAAATTTCCTGGTCTGTCTTAGTATTTTTTTGTCTCAGTCATGTCACCAAAGCATTCTATGTTTTCAGCAGTAGAGTTTTGATCAAGTGATAGTGGGTATCCAAGAGTAATGACAATATCCTCTATTGATTCAAGGGCCTCTGGAAACTCTTTGACCAACATGTCATAGCAAAGAATTATAGACCTGACTGGTATTTTTGTTTAATAACATATGGTTTTGTTGGTTTTAATGTAATTAGCCCCTATAATCTTATTGGGAGTGGTACTATTAGGAGGTATAACTTGGTTGAAGTGGATATGGCCTTGTCGGAGAAAGTGTGTCTTTGTTTGAGCTTTCCTATGCTCAGGATACCACTTAGTGTCTCAGTTGACTTCCTTTTGCCTGCAAGATGTTGGACTCTCAACTGCCAGTCCATCACCATGTCTACCTGCACACCTCCATGCTGTCAACCATGAAGATAATAGACTGAAACTCTGAAGCCGTAAGAGAACTGCACCAGTTAAATGTTTTCATTTGTAAGAATTGACATGATCATGGTGCATCGTCACAGAAATGAAAACCCTAAGACATATGACTTGTGGGACCCCCTCAGATAAGTTATCTCCTCATTTCTGAAGCTGTAAGAGAACTGCGCTAGTTAAATGTTTTCATGTGAAAGAATTGACATGATCACGGTGCCTTGTCACAGAAATGAAAACCCTAAGACATATGACTTGTTTTGGGCCTGTGATAGGTTGGGGAACTAGGTGGGGAAAACTAAACTGAATGCTGGGGGGAAAATGGCAGAGTCACTGAGACACCATTCAGTTCCGCCAGAGACAGATGCTGGAACTTTATCTGGTAAGCCACATCCTTGTGGCAATGCACAGATTAATGATTATGGGCTAGTTTAGGACATAAGACCTAGCAGATAAGAAGCTGGAGCTAATAGGCCAAGCAGTGATTTAATTAATACAGTTTCTGTGTGGTTATTTCAATTCTGGGCAGCCAGGAACAAACAAGCGGCCTCATACAACATTCCCCCTCCTCTGCCTTACCCTCCATATTTAAATTTCCCTCCATTATTCCCTTTACCATCTTTATATACCTGTGTTTTATTATTCCCATTCCCTTACTGCCTTTGATTTTCTTAATAGGTCATATCTGGGGAAAAGAGAAATTTTTTTATACTCTTCCTTCTAATATCCTGTTTAGGTTTTGTGTTCTTGGTTTGTTGGTCCTATAAAATGAGGCAGGTCACATTTCTTCTCTTCCTGTTCTTCTGTATGAACTTGTCTTTTATTTTTTATAATTCCTGTTTATTTTTTTAAGTATGAAAGAACATATTGCTGAAAACTTCAGATGTAGAGGTTTGAATCAGGTTTGATAATGAATAATTTTTAAGAAGTATAGAATGTTTCTTAATATTGTTATATTTGTCCTTAATCACATATTGTTTCATCTCCCCTCTTGAAATTATCTTAACATATTTTTTCTGTTTTACAAAGTATATTCATTTGTTCTTTCTCAGCTTTTGTAATATTTTACTAGAAACATTCTGAGAGTCTAATATTCCTTTATACATTGTATCAGCTACATTAGGGAGGACTTAATGTGTTGGACAATTATTTCCAAAAGATTTGGCTTCTCATCATGAGTTATTTCTTGGGCATATTTTATACTTAATTTCAAGAAGATGGTGGCATTTTAGTTATTTTATCATTAGTTAAATTTACAGCATAATTATAATACATCCCCAATTTGATTTAGATCTATATTATTTGATCTAGAAATTGTGTTTGTTTGTTTTCTGAGACAGGGTTTCTCTATGTATATCTGGCTGTCCTGGAACTTGCTTGGTAGACCAGGGTGGCCTCAATCTCAGAGATCTGCTTGTTGTTGCCTCCCTGAGTGCTAGAATTAAAGGTGTGTGCTACCATTGTCTGGCTTGATCAAACATTTTATAGTTTGTTCATTTGGATGTGCATTATATACTTCAGTATATAGTCTGTGTACATTCACAAAAATGTGCATTGTGTTTTTCAAAAAAATAGACTATGAAAATTGATTATGTGAAAATGACCATTTTTTGTATTCTCCTTTGTGATATTATTGGTTTCAGTTGTTCTAAAAGGGAGCTTCTATGTAGTCACTGGTTTGCCTCACTTCTGGGTTAAAATGATGTTCTCTACATTTTCACTTATTATCATACTTAATTTTGGCAAGAATAAAGTCTTCACAAACAAGTTGATGTTTGAATAATGAATCTTAATATCAAATTTTAAAATATCAGTCCCTAAAATTTGTGTTTAGAATGTTTTAGTTGATAAGCCACCTGGATTTTGTTTACTCAGTTTAATTTTTTTAAGATAACATTTCTGTTTGTCATGAGTTATTTTCTTTCTGTATAATTAAAGATTAGTGAAAATTCCAAGCTAAAATTTTATTTCATAGACTAATGAGTTAGTGTATGATAGTGAGGATGCATGATTATGCTGAAATTGGCAAAGTAGAACAGACTAGTTTGTGCCACAACAGAGCTTCATTAATTATAAAAAACTAGACATTCTCTTTTCCTAAAGGGATCCTCAGAGGCTCCTGAAATGGTAGATGAATGAGTGAGCTATCAGTCCAGTGTTTCCAAATGGCGATGGTTTTTCATGTTAGTAGGATAAATACTCTATCCAAACTTGTGCTGTGATCTAGGAACTGATAAGGCATTTGATATGTTAATACTCTAACAAAAAAACGATAGAACTCACATTCAAACATCGGATGAAATTCAAAAGATGGTGATTTATGAACGAACCAAGTAGGACACTTTTCCAATATCAGAACTTTAAATGCCAGACTAAGAAATTGTTTGGCTAGTAAATAGTCCTTCTGCCTGAGACCGTACTGATATCCATGTTGATGGTTGATGTCTGTGATTCATGCTGACTCTGAAGACTGTGTTGATGTCTGTATTCCATGCTTCTGCCTGAGAACTTGTGGATGTCTGTAGTTCATGCTGCTGCTGGAAACCATGTGGAGGTCCATGATCTGTGATGCTGATGACTGTTATAATCAGGAGAGCTTCTTTTACAGTGGTAATAATGACTACTGACTCATAATTGGTAATGAGAGATACTGAAGGTTTCTGTGACAGCCCTTCCCCCCAGAAGAAACCATTAGGACAGAATACTACTGAAGAGAGTCCTTAAAAATTGGGACAAAGATGCTGAAAGTGATAGGTGATGGCGTCTGGCAGGAGTGTGGGGCCAGGATTCACTTATCTTTAAGGAGCTGGACACTGGGAGTTTGACCATGCTCCAGTGAGTATACAGGTAATACAAATTAGACTTCTGTATTTTTTTCTTTTGGGAGGGAGGACCCAAGGATAGAAGAGAGGACCTAGGAGAAATGGGGAGAAAATATGGTTAGATGCATGTATAAAATTTCCAAATATTTCAATAAGGATATTTTGTTGGGGGAACTGGAAGTAAAGAGAACCAAAATAAACACACACACACACACACACACACAAAGTTGTATCTAATTTAACCTGGACATCCAGAGGCCTAACTGTTGTCACTGTATATAGATTTTGAAGGTTCTTGAAAACATAACCTAAGTGGATTATGTGATATACATGTATATGTAAAGATATGAAGTTATGGAAAAGTATTATCATAAATAATGTGAATTACTTTTTAAAATATAATATACGCACATGTGAATTATTTAAATAATAAGTAAATTTGGCTAGGTCACTTGTAACAGAAAAGAAAAACATGTCTCTTCTCATAGCTCCATGAACAAATGTAAGGAAATTGTATAGTTGTCCTGTGGCTCAGAATTGATTTTAAATCTAGCTGTATATTTAGTTTGTGTCTTTTGTATAGTCCTATTTGGAAATATTAAATCTGGTTTTATATTCTAAGACTGATCATCTACTGAAGGAAAAACAAGCCTGTCAGAATGTTACAATATTATTTTCTCAGCCTTTCCAACCTGGAATCTCCTGGTCCTTGACAGTCAACAGTTAGAAGTAAGAAGCATATAAAATTTTAATACATATAGTACAAACAATATCTTAATACAACCATTCTGAGTAATTCCTGAGAAATATCAATCATCCTTAGAGCTTATGGCCCATAATTCTTTAAAACAATAAGTCAGTCTTGGTTTTCACCAAGTTCCAAAGTTAGAAACTAAACAGATTATATATATTTTTTAATTTTCACAAAATGATAAAATGAAAGTTTCATATTTGCTTTTAACTCAGCTTCTGTAAGATTCTTTTTAAGCACCCTAAGTTTTTGGGAGATGTGAATAGTCTCTCTCTCTCTCTCTCTCTCTCTCTCTCTCTCTCTCTCTCTCTCTC
>LOEQ01015725.1:0-14833 GCA_001685075.1 Bramus lutescens | reverse complement strand
ACTCAAGACCTTTGGAAGAGCAAGCAATGCTCTTAACCACTGAGCCATCTCTCCCGCCCCCTGAAAATATATTTTTAATATCACATATTCTGATTAAAGTTTCATCTTCCTCTACTCCTCCCTGTTCTTCTGAACCATGTTCACTACTATCTAGATCCACCCTACTGTTTCTCATTTGAGAACAACCAGGCTTCTAAGGGCCAATAAAACATATAATAACATAAGATAAAACAGAAACTAACACATCAGTATAGGATAAAACTAATGGAAGAGCCCAATAAATAGATATAGAAGCAGAGACTCAATCCTTTGCGCACTCAGGAGTCCCATAAAAACTAAATTAGAAAAGGAAAGGAAAGCCCACACACAACATTATATAACAAGGAACCTCCAGAAATATCACTGAGTTTGTTTTCTTTTGTCTGCCTACTTCTGGGCATGTAGCCTGCCTTTAAGACTGTAGTTTGTTTCCACAGTGAAACTTCCTTGGGTAAAAATTTTCATTTGCTATCAGTTAGAAATTGTTCCTGAGTTAGGGATGAGAAGATAAGTTCATTTCCCCTTTCGGATCTAGGGTGCCATGTCGGTACAGACTGCGCATTTTGCCTCAGTTACTATAAGTTCATTGTTACTTTGATCATTTGTATTTAAAGGGTCTCATTTTCTTCACGTTCTTACACTCTTTCTGTCTCCCCTTCTTTAGGTTTGCCTAACTCCCGGGAGGAAGAGTTTGGTGGCGATATCTCTTTTACAACAGAGTGTTCAGAAGTCCCTCATTGTTTATTGTCTGGCTGGCAGACTTTGTTTTTGTTCCCATGTGATACAGGGAGAAGCTTAAATGATGAGGGCTGAGCAAGGTATCACTCTATGAGCATAGCAAAATGTCATTAGTAGTTATTTTATTGCTACTTTTTTTTAGTAGAATAGTAATATTTGATTTTAATCTAGGTCCCTGGGTTGTTTATAGTCTCATGCTCTTGATCACTGAAGCAGTATCAGATAAGGACTCCATCTAATGGAGCAGATAAATATTCAGACAGACACAAACTTCAGTCAGATACTGGCTGATTATTCTCAGAAGTTTTGTGCCACCATTGCACTATATACCTTGCAGGCAGGACACAGTAGCAAGAATTCTAATTGGTTTTATTAATAAAAGCCTGGCGTCAGATATTGGGGGCGAAAGCTGTAAGATCAGAGAAGCAGTTCAGCCAGCCACTAGAGAGACCTTTCATCTCTACAGAATCCTCAGACTAAACGGGCGATCTTGTCTCTACGAATCCTCAGACTGCATGCTCACACTGCATGCTCATATATCTGTACTACTACAGATTGAAATTAGGAATGGTGATAACCTCCAGGTGTTCTTTGATTATTCATGATTGTTTTAGCTAGACTGGGATTTTTTGTTGTTTTGTTTTGCTTTATTTTCTGTTTCTGTTTGTTTTTATATGAAGCAGAAGATTGTCACATTAATATCTGTAAAGAATTGTGTGAGAAATTTGATGGAGATTTCTTGAAAATTGTAGATTCTTTTTGGTAGGATGGTAATATTTAATAAAATCATCCTTCTGATCGATGGACATTAAGATCTTTCCATCTTCTTCTGCTACCTTCTTGAACTTCTTACAGCAAAATCTTAAACCTTTATTCTTTCATGTTTTTCACTTGCTTGGTTAGAGTTGTCCCAAGATATTTTATATTATTGGAGGTTATTGTGAAAGGTATTTCCCTTATTTCTTTCTCTGCAGTCTGTAATTTGTATATAGGAAGGGTACTGATTTTGTTTGTTTGTTTGTTTTGTATCCAGCTAATACGCTAAACATGTTTATCAGCTGTAGGAGTTTCCTGTCTATATTATTAATCATCCAAAAATAAAGATACTTTGATTTCTTTATTTCCAATTCTTATCCCATTGAACTCCTTAAATTGTCTTACTTCTTTGACAAAGACTTCTCATGCTATATTGAAACAGTATGGAGAATGTGGACGACATTATTTTGTTCCTGATTCTAATGGTATTGCTCTTAGTTTCTCTCTATGTAAGTAGATATAGATTTATATACTTGCAGTAAATTATCTTTATTGCGTTGCATTTTATCCTTTCTAATCCATAATCTTTTCAGGATTTTTATAATAAAGAAGTGTTGAGGTTTATTAAAGACCTTTTGTATATCTCATGATGTGTTCATATAGTTTTTAGTTTTCAAGAGTTTATATGTTGGATGACATTTAGTGATTTTATTTTTACATTGAAGCATCCTTGCATCCTTGGAATCAAGCCTACTTGGTCATAATGGATCCTATTATTCATGTGTTACAGGATATTGCTTGCAACTGCCTTATTGACAATATTTCATCTATGTTCAAAAGAGAAAATGGTCTGTAGCTCTTTCTGTGTTGGGTGTTTGTGGAGTTTTGGTAACAGGGCAATGGTGGCCCTGCAAACAATCTAGGAAATGTTCTTTCTTTTGTGTTTGTGTAATAATTTGAGGAGTGTTGACATTAACTCTCCTCAAAAATCTGGTGTAATTTGCACTAAAACCATGTCACACAGATGTTTTTTTAGGTTGCCAGACTTCTAATTACTGTATTTATTTCATTAAGGGCATACATCTGTTTAAATCACTTATTTAATCTTGATTAAACTTTGGTTAGTGGCACATACTGAGAAAATTGTCCATTTCCTTTGATTTTTTAATTTTCTGGAGAATAGGTTATTTTAAGTGTCCTTATAATTTTCTGTATTTCCTCTCCTTCTCTCATTATTCCCCCAACCTTTCATCTCTAATATTGTTAATTTGTATAGTCACTCTCCACCTTTTAGTTATTCTAACTAAGGGTTTGGCAACCTTACTGGTTCTCACAAAAAAAATTCCTTGTTTCATTGAGTCTTTGTATAGATTTTCTGTTTTTTTTTTCTATTTTATTGACTTCAGTCCTGAGTACAATTTTTTTTGCCATCTATTCCTTTGTGTTCGATTCTTTTTTTTCTTTTATTCTAGGGCTTTCAAGTGTACTGTTAAGTTGCTGGTATGAGCTCTCTCTATTTTATGTAGACAGTGCTATGAACTTGATTCTTAGATCAGCCTTCATTGAGTCCCATTAGTTTGAGTATGTTGTGTTTATTCATTTTTACTTAATTAATGAAAGACTTCAATTTCTTTCTTAGTTTCTGTCTTGGCCTATTTTTTTTTTATTCAGTTAAGAGCTGTTTAGTGTCTGGGGCTTTGTGAGCTTGTTGTCATCTGGTTTCTGTTGTTATGAAGCTTCAATTTGTGGTGCTTCAATAGAATGCAGGGTGCTTTGGTGGTGGTGGTTTTGTTTTGCTTTGAATTACCTTGTATGAGTTGTTACTTGTTTTGTGTACAATATGTGATCAATTTTGAAGAATGTTCCATGAGGTTATGAGAACATAAATCCTTTTGTATTTGGGTGAAATGTTCTGTAGATACTTGCTAGCTCCATTTGGTTTACATCATCAGTTAGTACAAGCTTTCTTGTTGTTGTTGTTGTCTAGTATTTTTGTGGATGGTCTGTAAATTTTTGAGAGTGGGGTATTGTCATCTCCCACTATCATACTGTGGGCTTCAATACATGATTAAGCTGTTAGAAGTGTGTTTTATTTTGTTTTGTTTTTATGAATATGACTATCCTTGAGTTTTTGCTTAAATATTAATAATTGAAATGTCTTCTTGGTAGTTTTTCCCTTTGATGAGTATGTAGTGCCTTTCCCTATAGCTGCTGATTTGCTTTTGTTTGAAGTCTATTTTGTCAGATATTACTACGGCCACACCAGATTGCTTCATAAATCCATTTGTTTGGGATATCTTTTCCAACCCATTACCCTGAAGTGATATTTATTTTTGATGTTAGGTTTTAATTCTTGCATGAGAAAGAATGATGGGTCCTATTTTTGCATCCATTCTGTTAGTCTCTGCCTTTTATTGGGAAATTGGCACCATTGGTGGTGATGAACAGTAACACTGATTCTTGTTATTTTGTTGTTGTGGTGGTGGTGTACATGTTTTTAATGTGTGTATTTTTCTTCTTTTGATCTTTCCAATCTGGGAATTATTGCTTATATTTTACTGGGTATGGTTAGTCTTTTTACATTGGAGTTTTTCTTCTATCCTTTATCTACAGTGGATTCAACAAAATTGCTCCTCCAAACATCCTTGCCCCTAAGCATCCCATTGTCCCAGCCTCCCACACCAGCAGGCATTCCCAGGGAACTCTACAGTCAAACCTACTAGAGAAGCAGGTAGGCCAGAGTGCTGGTAATTCAACATTACATATTTGCATTCCATCCTCTCCTCCAAATCCTTCCATTTACAGTAACTGATTTTTACTATTTTATTCATCTTCTATGGAAACTAGCAGGTTTGATCTTGAATCATATTCTATTTCAGTTCAAATAGAATATCCAGTTTGGGTCTCCCACACTCTGAACATATCATATGCTTTCATCACAGAAACACACGACTTTAAAATGTGTGTATATGACCGTTTTCTTCCCATCAGCCCTTCTTTTTCTTGCTCACTCTGCCAAAGCAATCATCCTAATAATGCCAATGACTATGATGAATGCTCAGTTTGAGTAATTGTAAGATTTTTGTATATAAATATTTGTTTTTATACTTTACATAAAATATAATTTAATTCACTTCTTTATTTCAAAAATTGCAAATAAAAATCTCTACCAAAATTAAGCTTATTCATTCTGCACCCTCAGGGAAGTCGGATATAATTAGTTAGTACCCAAGCTGTTGAGCTTCACCTTAAATTTGACATAGTCAGTGTCAATTATATTTTATACACTCATCCACCAGTCAACCAAAGAAATCCACGACAGATTTGGAACTAGAAAACAGTTTTATATACTTTCTTTTTTCATATGCCTCATGAAAGGTCTTGAAGACCTATTTATTTACAACTGTAAGTGATTGAAATAATGTCTATTATTAATACAATGTAAAGAGTTGCATTAGTATATAGAGTTTTAAGCATATTTATACTATACTGTAATATAATTTTGCTTCTTCCCTGTTACAATTAAGCCCATATTATGATCCTACCAATTCTTAGCAGTATATTTCTTTAGTGATTACATATGTAGAATGTCTTTAGTTTCAATAGGGTGAATAATATTGCAATTGGAAATTAATAAATATACTCTCTCAGATGTAAAACTTTAAAACAAAAATATTTGTGTGCTGGATTTTCCTAGATAATAATGACAGTTCCTTTGAGCATGCATCATATTATAATTTTAAAAGTGCAGTGCTGCAATACACATTATTATTTGCAAAATAAATAATAATGTAAAACGGGAATGTCTTGGGCAAATGTTGCCAAAGCCCATTCACTAGGTTTGCGTTGCTGGTCTCAGGTCTGATGCTAATTCTGAATTACCTCTTCCATTGATATTCACATCCCTAAAAAGTTTCCATACTCATTTTCTTACTCAGAGAATTTTTTCTCAAATTAAGGTGTAGTTGTTCCAAATAAGTCCTTCCACTAAAATCTGGAGGAAATGCAATTTAATGTAGCATATCTACTAAACACCATAATATATTAGCAGCACCCTCACTCTTTTTTGTTTTTCTTTCTGTCAGTCTTGCCTGTCAGTCTTGCCTGTCTGTCTGTCTGTCTGTCTGTCTCTCTCTCTCTCTCTATGCCTCTGTGTCTCTGCCTCTCTCTCTACATATGTGTGTGTGTAATCAATCATCTATCTTTCTCTCTATCATTTATTTATTTATCTATCTCTATCATCTATCTAATTCTCTGTCACCTATCATCAATCTGTCTTTTAAGAGAATTCCTGGAGTTCTGGTTGATTACTGAATTTACTCAAAATTATGGTCTTTTGGTACTTCCCATTACCATAAAATAATTTTGTCCACTGCAAAACATCATTTGGCAAAACAGTACAAAAATTGTGAAAGACAGTTTCTACTAGAAACGTGTGTATCTTGTAACATGATCAGAAATTCAAAGGACATAAATTAGAGATTAAAAATTGGGACCCTTCTACTTTTGCTTAGTGTGTGGGTGTCTAAAGATACATTTCTACTGATACCGTAGGTTGGGTTAAATCTTAAACTCCAGTGCAGCCTTTGGTTTTAGAGTTAGTGTTTCTTTGCTAGTACATATCTCCTAAAGTTACTTGACTTCCAGATATTTCCTTAATTAATGAATTAATTTTTAAGACCAATCATAGTTCCCCTCCCTCCCTCCTCTCCCACTCTATTACCCCAGCTGCTTCATCCACTCTTCCTCCTTTCTCTTTAAAAATGGATAGGCCTCTCACATACATCATCTAACCATGATATATAATGTTGCAGTAAAACTTGGCCCCTCCTCTCCTACTAAAGTAGATGAGGTAACCCAGTAGGAGGAAAGGTTCTCACAAGCAGGTTCCAAGAGTCAGAGACAGCTCCTGCTCCCATTGTTAGGAGTCCCAGAAGAAGTTCAAGCTAAACAACTGTAATATGTGCAGAGGGCCTAGGTCAGCCCCAGACAAGCTACCTGGTTGGTGGTTCAGTATCTGTGAAGCCCATGAGGCCAGGTTAGTTGATTTTGTGAGTTTTCTTGTGGTGCCTTTGGCCCCTCTGCTCCCACAGTTCTTCCTTCCATAGGATTCTCTGAGCTCTACTTAATGTTTGACTGTGGATCTCTGCATCTTTTTCACTAGTTGATGGGTGAAGCCACTCTGATGACAACTGAGGTAGGCACCAATATGAATACAGTAGAATATCATTAGGAGTCACTTCATTGACTTTTTTTTTACAATCATGTTTGGTTCTGTCCTAGGTCTCTGGGCTGTGCAGCCCTTGGCTCCTGGCTCTCCAGGCAGTGTTAGATGTGGTTCCTCTGACAGTATGGTTCTCAAGCTAGACTAGCTCTTGCTTGGTCATTCATATAATTACTGCACTACGTTTACCTCAGCATATCTTTTTGGCAGGGCAAATTTTAGGTGCAAGCATATGTGGCTGGAATGCTGCCCTAACCCCCCAGCTAAAAATCTTACCTGGATACAGGGGATGGCTGGGACAGGTTCTCTATCCACCATTGTTAGGAGTCTTAGCTAGGTTTATCCTCGTAGATTCCTGTGAGTCTCCATTGCAGGAGGTTTCTAGTTCATCCCACAAATGCCTCAGATTCCAGTTGTTTTTCCCAGCACTCTCTTCCTCTATCCTTGCCCCAGCTGATCTCTTCATCTCCCATGCCTATTCCCCCATTCAGACTCCTCTGCCCACCAACCTTGTGATGTCTATTCTATTTTTCCTTCCAGTGAGATTCATGTATTTCCTTTGAGCCTTTCATGTTATTTTGTTTCTTTGTTTCCGTGAATTAAAGCATGGTTATGGTTTATTTTACAGCTAATATCCACCTATAAGTGAGTACATACCATGATTGTCTTTCTGGGTCTGGGGTCCCTCATTCAGGATGATTTTTTCTAGTTCCATCCATTTACTGGCCAATTTCATGATGCCATTTTCTTTAAGTTAAATAACACTCCATTGTGTAAATGGACCACATTTTCTATATCCATTCTTCAGTTGAGGGACATCTAGGTTGTTTCTAGTTCCCAGTTATTAGGAATAAAGCTGCTATAAAAATAGTTGAGCTGGTATCCTGTGGCATGGTAAACGATCATTTAAATATATCCCCAGGAGTGCTACAGCTGTGTTTTGAGGTAGACCAATTCCCGATTTACTGAGAAATTACCATATTGATTTAGAAAGTGGTTATTCAAGTTTATACTGCAACCAGAAATGGGGGAGTGTTCCTCTTGCTCCACATCCTTGATAGCCTTTCTGGCAGGTGTAAAATGGAATCTCTGAGTTGTTCTGATGTGAATTTTCCTGATGTCCGAGGATGTTGAACATTTATTAAAGTGCTTATTGCCAAATTGAGATTCTTCTGTAAAGAATTTTCTGTTTTCATCTGTACTCTGTTTTAATTAGATTATTTTCTTTGGTGATGTCCAGTTTTTTGAGTTCTTAGAATAATTTGGAAACCAGTTCTGTCAGATGTGGAGTTGAGGTTTTTTTCCCATTCCGTGGTCTACCCTTTTTTTCCTTTTGACAGTGTCCTTTGAATTGTAGAAGCTTTTCAGTTTCATGAGGTCACATTTATTAATTGTTGACCTTAGAACTTGAATAATTGGTGTTATGTTCAGGAAATATCTCCATGCCATTGCATTCAATTCTATTCCTCACCTTCTCTTCTATCAGGTTCAGCATACCTGCATTTATTATCAGGACTTAATTTTGGACTTAAGTTTTACTCAGGAAAATAGATCTTTTTGCATTCTTCTATATGGTGATATCCAGTTAGACCAACATCATTTGCTGAAGATGCTTTCTTTTTTTCCATTTTATATCTCTGGTTTCTCTATTTAAAAATTAGGTGCCCATAGGAATGTGAATTTTCATCTGGTTCTTTGATTTGGTTCAGTTGACCAACCTTTCTGTTTTGCTTCAGTACTAAGCTGTTTTTATTACTATTGCTCTTTAGAACAGCTGGAAACTAGAGATGGTGTTGCCCCAGAAGTTCTTCTATTGCCCAGGATTGTTTTAGACTTCCTGTTTTTTATTAGTTCTTGTTGTTCTTCCATATGAATTTGAATATCATTCTTTTGATATTTGCTTGGTATTAATTCTATGCTCACCATTATAGAAGAAGTTTTTTCAATCATTATTTATTTTAGAATTGATGGATTCTCTTTTTTATACTCCTAGACTTTTCTATCAACTAAATTGTGAAATTCTTAGACAATTAGAAGAGGCAAAATTTATTCTTCTTTACCTCAGTAACTTGGGAAGAGTTATTGATTGATGATTTTGATTGTAACAGGATTTTATTAAGTGATATGAAAAACATTTGTGTGTTTACTCAGATAACAATTTTAATTTGCCTTTTCAATGCCAAAAATCAATTTTATTTTATATTTTTGTCTGTAGTTCCTGTTCTTTTACCCATATTTTTCCACATCAAGAATTCTCTCAGTTTGTGTTTTCTTTATTGCCTCTGTTTCAGTCTTCAAGTCTTGAACTGTTTGCTTCACCTGTTTGGTTGCTTTTTAATTTAGTTTGTTTGTTCTCTTGGATTTCTTTGAGGGATTTATTAATTTCTTTCAGTTTTTTGTTTGTCTGTTCCTCCATTTCATTACAAAGTTTTTATTTTCTCTTTAAAGTCTCCATTGTCTTTGTAAAGTTACATTTCGAATAGTTTTCTTCTGCTCCCAATCAAGGCATGCTTTAGCAGATTTTCCTCCCCTCACACCCTTTCCCCCTACTCTTCTTGATTTCTTACCTTCCTTGTGTTCAATCTTCTGTTCTTCCTCATCAGCTACTTTTATGTGGTCTTGGTCTCTGTCTCAGTTTTTAAGGTATTACACACATATATACCTGTGTTTAAACACATTTACTCATGTGTGTAAAACTTTTTGGTGAAATTCTTAACTGTTCCTTAATGACTGCACTAAATTACTTTCCCAAAACCAGTTTACAGAGATATTATTTTCTCCATATTCTCATCAACCTTTGTTATTTTTTATTTTTCATTATAAGTCATGTTAATACTTTGATTAATACATTATGTATTAACTGTTTATGAGGTTGAAGTTGTTTATATTATTAGAATTAAAAAAATTGATAATTTACTCATTATCTATTTGCTAACTTGTTACAAATTTATGTCTGTGATGCACAAAGAACATCATTTTCCAATTATCATGTGATATAGTTAACACAATACATATAAAGTGTCCTTATTTTTCCATAAATATTTGGTTTAACATTCCTTTGTAGTTTATAATTATTTTCATTTCATGAGATTACATGCTTACTTATATTTTCTTCTTGTTCACATCTATTTTATTCTTATATCATTTAATTAATATGCTTGGTTTTCATATTCTCTTTAGCATGGTGTTTGTGATTTCTACTATGATTCTTAATTCAAAAATATATTAATATAATTCATACTATTTGATGTACAATTAGGTATAGACATCTTTCCAGAGAATATCTTATAACATTTCTGATTATGTCTGTGCTATTTAGACTGCAAAACTTGTAGAAACAAAGCATGCTAATATATCCGTGGTGGAGAAATAGAGGGAGTAAGACTACATTCTATACAATTATGAGATTGACAAAGTGCAATTTTGATTTATTAACAATCCAAGCATTAAAAAGAAGTAAAAAAAATAATTTCCAATAGCTATCTTTTTAGTGAACCTGCTTCTGAGAATAAATTTCACTGCTGGGAACTTCTTTTCTAGATGAGCTCTTCACAATTGATATATCTGGGAAAAAAAGAATGCAGAACACCAGCAACCTAGAATTTTTCATACCTATTTTTACCTTTAATTTTTAATTTTTTTAATCGGTAATTATGACCCTTTAAATATATTTCTCTTAATTTTCACAAATACAAGTCATGTACCATCAAATTTCAGGACTGGATCACTTCATCAAACCCTAATAAACATGTTCTACCTGAGAATGCCCCCAAATCCTCCTATCCCATACAACCTCAGAGGAACTCTGAAACATAGGCTGCAATTACACAGAGAGTATCAAGAGGTGAGGTGAGTGAGCACCCACACAGTGGGGCACCACACTCTCTAGGCCCTCAGTATCAGGGGCAAAACTAGAGGCTCCTCCCCCACCTGCCTCAACTTCTCTAGCCAGCCAGATAACCCCACCCCATGGAACAGTCCCTGTAAACTACAAGTCTCACCCTGTCCCAAACCTTCCTATACCGCATGACCCCAGAGGAACTCTGAAACACAGGAATTTATAGATAAAAATCATAATATTTAAGAGAATTAAAGCACATAAGTTTAGAAATACAAGTTTCATTGTTTATAGAACAAACAGTTTCAGTCCAAATCATGATGAAAATCAGCAACAAAACTCCTTAATGAAAGCTAGGTTGCATGTAACAATTTTCCTTAATGTTTGCCATTGAGGGAGAATGTACTTATTTTCACTGGCAAACAAAGATGATTCTGAAAACTAGGGAGCATCATAAAAAACATTTATAAGAGTATAAAAGTTAAACTCTCCATACTTAAATGCAAAATGACATGGCTTCGGCTTATTGCTAGCATTTCTCATGTTCTTCCAATGTCCGAGCAACATCTTTCTTCATGTCTTTCTTCTTGCCAGACACATGTCAGCCAGCACCTTCTAGAAATTTTCTAGACATGCAAATATTCAGATATACTGAAAATTCTTTAACTTTATCCAGTGCTCAGCACTGGAATAGACCCCTAACATGAAATGCTGATGAAAACTTGACAACTGAAATGTTGAGATGGGATGTGCCATCTCAATGAATTGAACTTATTATAACATCTTTAAAATATTTTGAAAACCTTGTATCTCAAAAATATATTTTTCAAAGATTTTAGTACTTTTAATCCATTATCTTTATTTTTAACCAAAATTTTTTAATAACTCATCAGCAATCCACACAGAAATGTTACTTTTTTCTTGAAGGAATACCAAGGTATTTGCATATTAGCTGCAAATACATGTTGTTCTAAACATGCCCTTAAAGCAAATATTATATTGATCTTACCTCAGCTTCGGTCTGCTCCATCTTTCATTGATTTTCTGATACTTTATCACAACTAAATTAGAGCCCTCTAAATTTTTAGTTTATGAGATATTACTGATTCACATATTGATCTGTTATGAAGCTTGTTTTATGTACATCATTTTGTTTTCTAATTATCCAGCATCTAATTTTTAATTTTGAGATGTTTATATGATATGGCCCTGAATTTCTCCTTGAATTCTCTTGTGTCAAGAAACCAGAAATACTTTAAAAGTGTTTCTGTAATAAACAATATCAATAAACCTACAACACTTGCAAATGCAACTGAAACCTGAGACTTAATAATTGTCTAGAGGATGTTATTCTTAATTAAATTTTACTGAGAAATAAAAGCATAGAAATTGATATATTCATTGTTTTCCCTATGCTTTTATGATGTATGTGTATTTTGTGTAATATTGAAATACATTTTAGAATATCTACTTTTTCAAGCATTGATATTTAGTGGTAAAAGTATTATAATTCATTTCTTACTGATCTTCAAGATATACAGTGTAAGTATTAGCTGTACTCATTGTACCATGCAATATTAATCTGCTATGCCCCTACTTTGCAATTGTATACCCTAGCATCTCAAAATTCTCAGACTATAGTTTAATACACACTGATCACATTTATTCATTCTTCCACATTCTAATCTTGGTCACCACTAATCTCTCACTTTCTATGAAACCAACATCTTAAAAATACACCTAATTGATGTTATGCAATACTTCTGTCTCATCCTGAATTATTTTATTTAATGAAATGACCAACAGTCATATCACTCTATTGCAAAAAAAACTCTGATAAATACAATACAGAGGAGACAAAATGTGTTCTGATAGTAAAGCTTTTTTCTAACTGTCCATTCTTCTATAGGTTAGATAACTACTGAATAGCAGAGAAGATGAAATTCCACAGTCTAAATGTTTTTCATCTTTCAAATTAAGAAGGAAAATGAACACTTTTTGCTAGAACTGGCATTCTTATGTCATGTAGAAGTGTTCTGTAAACATCATCCATGTCTTTAATCATCATGAAAGTTGCACTGGAATACAGAGATTTATATTTATTCAACACGTCCTTAAGTCTCTGAAACCAGTCAAAGCCAAGATCTAGTTGTTCTAGCTCAAGATTTAAATTTGTGTTAGGAAGGCTTTGCAGCACACTCTTCAAGAGGGAAGATGGACCTCCTTCCTACATCTGCACAGGTTTCTGAAATAGCACAGGCCTTGGAAAAGAATGAACTCTGAAGAAGGCTAGGCTTCCTTTTACCCAGTTTATCTGTAAAATGTCACCACTGCTTCCCTTCATCAGGTTGTATGATTTGGCAACTAGCTCAATAATTTGGCTTCATATGATTATTCTTTTTAGAGCTGCCAGTTGACTGTGTTGTTTCAATGTAGAGTATGTTAGAAATGTCACAACTAAGATTACCTGCCAAATCTCTGACATCTGCAAGGATTTGGATTCTGACATCTATCCAAGCAGAATATACTAGCATCTAATAGTTTATTAAAAGTGCACATGTGTAGTAGGGCTATGGTACTGGTAAGCCATTTGGGCAAGAAACTGCTCTTGCCTGAACTGCTTGATGTTATGCTGTAAGAACCGAACATGCAGGACCCACAAATAACTGCTGAACTTAGCTAAAGATGAGAAGATCCTTTGGGGTTCCTGCTTCATGGAAAATTCTGCTGGATACTATGGGACTGTGGATAGCAGATTGGATGCCACAGTGACACAGAAGAACTTTAGGTGATTGTCCAGGCAGCAAGAAGTCTCTGTCAATTCCAGAGTTTTGGAAGTTGCTTACAATGCACTTCCTGTTCACTTAGTTAGTATTATATCCTTCTGAAGTCTTTGATGGAGTTGAAGAATATGTAGTTATAGTTTTCCTTAGTTATGATAAAATATAAAGTAGACATAAATATAACTATAATTCTTACTGGACATCTGTTTTGTTATATGTAATTTTACTATATTAAAGTTGAAACCATTTTTATATAAACAGAAAAGGGGAGGTGATGTGGGATTCCCCTCTGTATGCTGTGAACACCATTGATTAATAAAGAAACTCTCTTGGGCCTGTGCAGGGAAGAGAGGTAGGCAGGGAAAATTAAACTGAATGCTGGGAGAAAGAAGGTGGGAAGCAATGTAGCCTCACAGGAGACAGACACTGGAACTTAACACAGTAAGCCACAGCTTTGTGGCAATACACAGATTACTAGAAGTGGGTTAAATTAAGTTATAAGAGTTAGCCAATAAGAAGTTAGAGGTAATAGGCCAAGCAGTGATTTAATTAATACAGTTTCTGTGTGGTTTGTTTGGTTCTGGGTGGCTGGGATGAATAAGCAGCCTCCTACAACAAACATGAAAGCTCATCATCATTTATTTTTTAATAAGTAACAGAGGGAGAAAATTTTACACTTGCTTTTGAGGTACCCTATGCAAAACAATTACAGACAGGCACAGTGAGAACTAAATAAGCTAACTTAATTTTGATTTAAAAATCATTTTTTGTTTGGGTATACACATATTAACAAATTTCAAAGTTCATTTTTAATAATAAGAATATGCTCTTTTGCATTAGTTATATACCATCATTTAATACAAAACAATTTATGATACTGTATATAAATCCTATGACACTTTTGACATGCATATGTATGTGATATGAATATTTAAATCTTTTTTCTGTGTAATAAATGGTATGGCTATACCTTTATATACTCTATGAAATTTATCACATGTAAATATTCATTATGAATTTCATTCCTTTAAGTAACTCTACTTTCTATATATTTTAATGATAGTTCTTATGGATTTCACCATGAATTACTTATTAAGGCAGATAAAAATAATCGTACAATGAAAAAGGAATAAATTTACTCCATAATTTTCAGGTGGCTGAGCAGAGAAAATCAAGAGAAAGGTTTGTTCCTCCCTATTTAAAATGAAAAAGAAGGCAGAGGCCACAACAGAAATTCTTTATCATAGAAACTGGTCAATAAACCCGAGATGGTACTATTGATAGTAAAAAGGAGTGGGGTCATTATATCTTCTTTACAAATTAAATGTAACATCAGTAGTCTTAATGTCTTAAGTAAATTTTGAGATAAAGTCAAAACCTATCCGCAATTCAATCTGGGTCTTCACAGGTGTGCTTCCTATTTTTATGTCAAGTTGATACAGGCTATAATCGTTT
>LOEQ01015724.1:3118-14835 GCA_001685075.1 Bramus lutescens | reverse complement strand
CTTTGGTGTTGTCTTATACTTGTTAGGCACGCATATAGCTGTAGATTTTTAGAAAGATTTCTGCTTATATTTTACATTACCCATAGTGACATTGGATTCTTGGTCACAAAGACAGTTTTTACACAGACAGTTACTTTCGACTTCAGAGCAGATTCATAGCAGGCTAGTTGCCTGGAGACAATATATGGTTGCCCCTAAAGACAAATATATAAGGTCATTTTGCCAGGTGATGTTTTACTCATTCAAAACCAGAGATTGAAGTAAATTTAGTCTGCACATTCTCCCTACCACTCACTACCCAGATAATTGTTAATGCTAAGTCTTGATTTCCCATGTTATTTTCTGAGTGGAAAAGAGCTATGTACATGGGTCAATGTGACATTCCTATCCTGAGAGAAACTATGTGACCAATCTTGGGTTTTGAGAATAGGTTTGGCTATAAATATGTAACTTAATTGTTCAGAGTTTGGCTGTGAGGAGGCAGAGGCAGCAGAGCAAGAGTGTTGTTGAGAGAAGGCTGCTGGGTGAGAGACACATGTGAGAGATGAAGTAGAAGAAAAGCAAGAGAGAAGAGTGAGAGAATGAATGAGTGAGAGTGGGGAAATAAAGAATGAATGAATTATATAGAAGTATGTGTGTGCAAGTGAGAGAGAGAGCTCTGTGAAAGAACTGTTGTAGAGTTGTGACTGTGTCTAGATTTGTAACTCTGTGGAGGTAAGGAACATGAGGCTGCATGGAAAAGGTTTGTAGAGGAGAAATATATGCAAAAGTAAAACATGTAGTCATGTAAAAAGAGATGGAACTGAATATAATATGTGACTGAGTAGGAGAGAGATTTATGTATGTAAATAGAGATTGTCAAGAAAAGATATTATTTAAGTTGAAGTAAAGAGGGGGTCACCAGCAGGAAAGTGTGTACCTGTTACCTTTTTTATTAGGTTACAAACAGTAAGTATGTTTTCTTATTTACCACCCCATAGACAGAAAAGTCTAGTTCTTGTGACACTCATGGAATCTTATTTACCCTGGTGTTCACTGCGGACTGGCCCTCCTAAGTCAGCTATAGGATGCTGTCTTATACACAAGTACAAACATTACTTTTCACACATTTCATTCCTGATAAATTATGTGATCTTTTGTCATCAATGACAAAGTAGAAATATTTAAAACTATAGGGTAGAGATGAGTAGTGATGGCACAAATAGCAATCAAAAGATAATCCCATTACAGTAAGAAAAGTAATGTATATTAGCTAGTATGAGTGCAGTGACTCTGAATGACATTAATCTTTTCTATAATTCATAAGATATTTATGTCAGAAAAAACTTGCATGTAAAGTATTGTGCAATATTAAAAGAAAAAATATAATCACAGTGATTTTTAAATTATTATTTTTTCATTATTGGAATTAATGTTCTTTTCCAGCTCTGCTTGAAATTCATTTGTTTTAAAGAAGAAAGAAAGAAATGGCATATATTTTTCAACTTGCATACATGAATTTTTCAATCCCCATGGAAATAAGGATCAGAGCACTGTCCTAAGGAAGTGAGGAAAAACTAACACTCCTAGGAATGTATACCAATTGTACTCAGTTTGGAAATTTGATTGATTATCTACATTTACAGTTACCAAATAAGTCATTATTTGAATGTCATGTGGCTTTGTCATATCAAACATGGACATAACAGATGAAAGAATAACAGTTTTTCTATACTTTTCCAGCATCATGTATATAATATGACTTATGACAGAGTTATCATGCAAGAAAAAACATAGATAACATCATTTTAATGAGGTAAAATTTAATCTCAATTCTGTCATTTGTATTTATTTGATATTGTTCATGCAAAATAACAGGATTCTAAACTACATTGTTTATCAAAACTGTAATAAGAAATCAATAAAATAAAAATGATACAATTTTTACATTTTTTCCCAGATTTCTGTAGTCAAGTTTGTACTTGAAAATCTCAGCTTAACTAATAAATTCCTCAACACATCAATGCTTTAATGACAGTTTACTTTATTTATAAATATTTATTCAAAATATTCATTAATAATATGATATAATCTGAAACCACATAAAATTTCATTAATAGAAATACCTTAAAATTGAACAAAATCATATGGCTTTTAAATATAAGCAAAATAAAAGTTTATTTCATAGTCTCTTGATTTGTTTTCCCTTAACTAGAAATTTAAAAATCAAGAAGAAACCTTCAGTGAACAGTGCCAGAGTGGAATGTGGCTTTGTTTCTTTAGTTATCTGCAGGGTTTTTTTTTATGGGAGAAAACAAAAATACTCTCATGCTCTATGAGACTTTTCAAAGTAGATAATGAAGTTTGGCACATTTTTCTCCCATATCATTCACACAAAGAAGCCAATTCAGTGGATCATTAAAAGCTGATGAATCAAATGAATGCATAAAATATCAATTAGAAAATAATCAGTTAATGAAGTAAAAGGACAGCGAGAAGTCATCATATGACAGTAACTGAACACATGCATTAATGAGAAGTGACACTGAAGAATAGAAATGCCAAACTGAACAGCAAGTATGACGGAAAGTATATTGGACAGACTCCTCCAGCTAAGTGGTTTAAAATGTTTGTGTGCACATAGGATGTTTCTCTGGATTATTTTTGGAGTTGCAACAAGAATAACATATTTTGATGTTAGCCTGTTCCAGAGATGACCTCTACAACCATCCCTATTTAAAAGTATATTTCAAGTATATTATTCAAAAAGATATCCATATGTTAAAATAATTACTTTTTAAAATTATGAATGCATAAGGTAGCTATGTATAAGTAGAATCAAAACTATTTGGGAAATTCCCTTTTCTTTACACATTTTCACGAGTGCATTTTGTTACCAGGAATGAGAAAACAGATTATATGACTGCATAGAATGTGTGTGGTACCAGGAATATTGAAATAATTAATTCCCAAAATTTCTATTTATCTGCAGGCTCTTTCTGCAATTATACACAGGGTAATATGGGGGAAATATCTTGATAAATCATAGCTTATAAAGTAATAACCAGTGAGAGAAAATTTGATAGCATGTGTTTGTCCTCAGACCTTTATAACTTACCTTAATAACTTGCATTTGTATAACTTAAAACACCTTTTATTATATATGGTAAGAGGTTATGCTGAAATCTGTCAGGTTGTGCTTTTTATACTGACTAAACCTCTCAGTCGTCAAATTGCATTAGAGATCTTTGAGAAGGACAAATTTTACTTGAGTTTTTGAATTAAAAAATGACATAGAACTTACTCGATTTTCTACCTTAAGGCACTCCTCACAGTCCTCCGTGGTTGTTGAGGGCACGGGCATCAGAACTATATTTGCCTTCTGTTGATAGTAGAGCCTGCCTGGCTTTAGAAGATCCCGTGTGTTATGAAATCTGTAGGGGAGGATAAGCCTAACTTGCCCTGAGCAGCGAGCCCATTGTACCATTTGATTCTGTCCATTGTCTTGAGATATTCAGGAGTTTAGATGAAAGGTTAGCACTTTGAGTTGATGAAACAACTTGCAGATGGACATTTTGTCTGTGCTCATCTGTCTTCTCTCTTCTTTGGAAGAAAAAGGGTGCTGCTACCAGAAGCCAATCTGTCTCTCTCTTATGAAAAGACTTTAAATAATTAAACATTTAAATGACACGTTTCCCAGATCTCTGAGCATGTCAGGGCTGTTTATCAGATATAGATAAGTTTTGAGTACAGTATGCTATCTGCCTGAACAGCTGAGTCCAAGCTTGCCTGTAATGGCTTTTAACTTAAAAGGTGAGATTTATGCTTGTGAAAGACAAAGAAGAAAAACTGTTTGCAATAGAAGCTTAGCAATAAAGCTGACAATAAGAACAGCTTAACGTATTTTAAAGCAGAGCCGGATTACATACACAGTATGTTGTAACACAGCATAAAATAATTTTTAAAATCTGAAAGTAGGTCATGTGGGGAACCTCCTACAGGCACCATTTGGCTATGGGTGGAGCTTCATGAGTATGTTGCTCTTCTCGTTCTTAAGCTCATAAAATGGTGGCACTCGTGGTTGCCCACATGTCGTATGTAACATTTTACATTTAACCATACTCTGGTAGAAGTTAGAAATGCATATGGTTTTGTCAAACTGCTTCCTACGGGTGAGGCAGAAAACTACAGGACTCTGTCACTCTGTTTTCCATTTGTTCACACAATAAAGGGGGCAAAGAAGGGCAGTCACCTGAGAAGCAGTAGGCCAAGAGGAGAAGTGTACCCTGAAAAGGATCCGGAGATCCAAGAAATGAAGGTACTCATCATTCTGAGGGTGCTAGAGGCCTTGGGCCTGAAAAAGAATATAAATGAGTGTGGAGGCCAGAGAACCTTGGTCGTGGGAAGTGCCAGAGGTGATTATCAGCAAAAGCTGCCTGGTCACAATTTTCCCTCCCTCCTCTCTGCCCAGGCCCTCTCCCCGTTCCCCAAGTTTCCACCTCCCTAATACAACTCCTTTTCCATTTCTCTTTAGAAAAGAGCTGGTCTCTCATGAGTATCAACAAAGCATGAAATCTTATCACAACCTGGGAATTCATCATGAAGGAAAATGCATCACAGGGGAACATGAAGTAAATGTTCTGTTTGTGTTCCCAGCTAGGAAGGAGAAGATGAATGGAGTAGTCAGCTCACATCCACATTTATTTTTATTTTATGTCAATAATCTTCAAGGTCAGTCTTCCTTCTTTAGTGAAATCTTTCCGGAAAATATTAATAGATACATCCAGAAGCTTGTCCCATATGTGGTGTTGAACCCAATAAGTTGAAAGGGATAAAACAGGCATGTACACATGAGGGACTGAAGCAAAGAAATGGAAAAGGGAAGAGGTGTAATTTTAAATTTTAAAAAAATTGCTGCATACCCAGCATATACATTGGCACAGAGTAAGAATTCTTGTGCAGAAGAGAACAAAAATAAATAAATAAAAAAATAAATAAATAAATAAATAAATAAAATCCAACCAACCAAACAAAGAAAAAGATAGGAAAAATGAAACCAGGAAAGAAAACAATAAAATGGGATGAAAATATAATTACAAGTATATATGCACCATCTAGTACTTTTGTTGGCATGACCAGATTTCTGGCTGTTCTGGAGTTCCACCTCACAAGTTCTGCCCCTGGAACTCACCAGTTCCAACTGTCTTAGGTAGCTCCATACCATCATTTCTACAACAGCTAGATTTTCGCCATGCTTGCAGATTTTCCGCGAAGGTGTTCCATTGCCTTGATATCTGTATATTTTGGGGGTATTTACTGTAACATAAGCTTCAATGTAACAGCTTCAAACAATGTCCTGTCTGATATCCTAGCAGTAAGTCCAACTCTGTCTCATATTGTCTGATCTCAGTTACTTTCAGCATCTTTGGTTCAACGATCTAGGGTAACTTACTCTTGCACTTTTTAATTATTAAAAATCTACCTTAGTGTGGGTGCACTATAAAGTTCTAATAGAGGCTTGATATGTAATTTGACCTTCCTGAAGTACAGATGTATTAGTTTTCATAAACTTTGCAAGATTAGACATCATAAATTAATACAAATAAACTTTTGAACATTATCATTTCAGGGTCTTTCCTTTAAAATAATTTTTTTATATCTACATACTGGTCTTTCATTTGTAGACTTCTTTAACTCCCTTTATTTCCATTGAAGTGCATTGTATTTTTTCTTTAAAAATTTGCTGCTTTGATAACCCATTTTATGGTTTTCTTTCCTGGTTTCATTTTTTCCTATCTTTCTCCTTTCCCTTTAATCCCTCCAAACCCTCCCATATATCTCTTCTTATGTTCTTTCAAATCTATGGTCTCTTTTTTGCTAATGTTATAGTATGCATATATATATATATATATATACACACACACACACACATATATACGTACACACGTATACATACAATGTGTAGGGGTGTGTGTGTGTGTGTGTGTGTGTTCATAAATAAAACCAATTCATTCCACATAACGCATGTATGTTTTCAGGACTCACTACTTGGTTTTGAGAACCAGTTGGTGTGTTGGTGTGTTGTTCCTTGTGGGTAGCAAGTTCTCTAGTTCTCAGCATTACTTAGTTACCTCTGGTTCTTTGTATGGAGTTGAATTTACATTGGTGTTTTTTTTTTTCTCTCCATTTTGGCATGTCAATTGGCATTGCCCTTGGGGTTTCCTTTTAATGATATTATTATATTGTACACATTCAAGTGTGCTCTTAACATCAGCTATGACTGAAAATTATACTCATTCCGCACCTTTCCTCATTAACTTTCACATATTAAGTTTTGCATTTCAAGTTCCTTTCATCATAGTTCTAAGAGTACTGAGAAATATCTACGGCTGCATAAAACAACTTGGATGCTATGCTCTCTTGAATTTCAAAATGCCAAGCAACTGAGCATCCAATGCTGAATTAAGCCAAACTCAACTTTTCAAGATATTTGTGGAGAGAAATCTATTTTTAGTCAAAATATAATAAAAATGACCTTAGATCCATTTTCTTAATAGTATCCTTGTTCCCCTTTGATGACTGAACAGCATTGTATTTTCTGTTTGTTTTACTATTGTCATTTTTATATTCTTCAATCATACCACAATATCACAATATGGTTCATGTATAGCATTCTAGAATTAGTTTTACCACCCCTGGCTAGTTCCAAACTCTTCATATTCCTTCAACAGATCAATTTTAAAGACTTATGATCCTCAGGGCTCTATTTGTCAAAGAAAGAGTCCCAAATCTTTATACAACTTTCAACATTACTTCTTTTTCTCATCTTCAAAAATGCCTGATTACCACAGTGTAATATTTGGCAAATCATTTGAGGGGTGCAGTCCATCACGGAAGGGAAGGTATAACAGTACGAAAATGAAGCGAATAATCATTATCATCAACAAAACAGAAATTAATATTGATGCTCACTGTCCCCTTTCTCTTTCCCTACTTGTGTGTCTAGCACTTCAGACCAAGGGACACTGCACTCCACATTTAAGATAGGCATGACTTGTATGAAGAATAATGGTGTCAAGACATTTAACACAGATTTACCATATGATCCATTAATGTCATTCTTGTATTATTCAGTCTGAGGTCTTCAAGCAATGAAAATAATCAAGTACAGACAATGTAGGGGGATTATTACAAAAGGAGAGGCAGAAAAATTTCATGATACAGAACAGATTGTACACACTGAGTTTGTGTCCTCTGTAAATGTCAGAAGATGCTCCACAAAGTAATCAACATGACTGCTCAAGAATAAGCTGAAGTAAGGTGGTGGTGGCACATGCCTTTAATTCCAGAACTTGAGAGGCAATGGGAAAAACATCATAGTTGTTCTATGAACATATAAAATTCACACGGGTATGGGTGAGTTGGAGAGGACACACATTATGCATTATGTTGTAATGAAGCTTTAATATGTTGCGATCTCATAATCTCCAATACAAAGTAATCTCCAGGATTTTTGATAATATATCAATTTCTAAAAATGAGTGTATAATTGAAAGAAACTATAAAAAAATCATCCAATGGTTGCTGGAGTATATGTTGATGAGAACTTCATATTTAAACTTAACATAAAATAATGTACTTTGCTGTTAAATAATTATAATTGTAGAATATTCTATTAACATTTTAAGTATGATATTCAAGAGTAGTAAATACCACCTTCTTTGGAAAATGGAAAAGCCCAGTATAATGCTTTCACTCTCAGAAATATTAATTTTTCAAGAGTAGTAAATGCCACTTTATTTGGAAAATGGAAAAGCCCAGTATAATGCTTTCACTCTCAGAAATATTAATTTNAAGAGTAGTAAATGCCACTTTATTTGGAAAATGGAAAAGCCCAGTATAATGCTTTCACTCTCAGAAATATTAATTTATCACTATATGAAATCCTGTTGTGGCATCAAAAATAAGAAAGCTCACTGAAGGATTTCCTTGTGGCTAGTTTTTAAGGCCATTTTTAAATGTACAAATAAACACACATGGAGTGATTGTGAATATATGGGTAAAGAAATGTCAAAATCCTAAGAACATATGTTTTATGGTAATGATATTTTGTAACTATCATGTAAGTTTCTGTGTTAGTGTAATTTATCTTTATTTTGCTTATAATTAATTAACCATTATGATTTTAATTTTTAAAAAAACCTTTAATAGTGATATTTAAAATATTTTTTAATGTTTTCCTTAATGCTAGAGAAAAACACACATCTTTTTACATACCAGGCAAGTATTTGACACTGACGATACCAAACAATTCTAATTAAGATATTATTTTTGTAATTTTAAAACTTTAAAAAAATTACTTTTAATAAATATAGGAGAATTAGAAAGAATTGTTTAAAAATAAGCAAATTTCAGGAACTATGATTTCTAAATAATTTCATACGTTAAATTAACATTTCCTCATATATTTTAGCATGCAAATATATTCCTTGATGTACTAACACAGGGAGTTATATTTACAGCAAAAAAAGAAACCCACATTAACACCTTTACAATTATTTAGGTCTTATGATTGTGTATACTGCTATATTCAAAATAAACATTAAAAGAAATTTCATATTTTCTACTAATTCATTTTTACAATTAATTGAGAAAGAGTTGGATCTTGTACAATGAAATGGATATAGGATGTTAGTAAGTCGAACATACTCTGCATGCTGTTTTTCTTTTTTCTTTTTTTTGTGAAGCAAAATATCCCCATGCAAATTATTTTAATTTTCTTCTTAGAGTAGGTATTTGTATAGACTTTTGTTTTTGATTTTTCAAGACAGGATTCTTCAGTAACTCTGGAGTCAGTCCTGGAACTCACTCTATAGAACAGGTTGGTCTTGAACTCACAGAAGTCCTCTTGCCTCTATTCCTGAGAGATGGGATTAAAGACATGTGCCAACACTACCTGAATAATATGGACTTTTAAGTAAATAGTTTTTTCAAATGTCAGTTTTCTCTCTGAAAATTAGCTATTCCAAAATTTTTGCATGTTTAACATTAATACATCATTTAGCTCTTCATTAGAGTTAAATAAGCTAATAGTGCAAATTCCATTAGAAAATACTTTAATAAACATATTTATTCATCATATATATACATATATATGTATATGGACTTAGCTAATTTTCAAGATTTATCACATTCAATGCATTGAATAATTATTGAACAATTGGTAATTATTCATTTTACCTGTGATGGGGAGAAGACAAAATAAATTAAACTTACAACATTTTGTATAATGTGCTTCCATAAATATAACATTACAAAGCAAAAGAAACTGTACAATATCTCCACCATATTAATGATAACATCCACAACTATAATTAAATGTAATCACCATGTATTGTTTTTTCTATGAAGATTTACTGACTATCAATTCATGACAGCATTGTAAAGAACCAAGACATTGACAAATGACAATATTATATTAAGATTCATCCATAATCAAATGGAAGCAGAAAAATCCATGGTGAATCTATATGAATGAGGTAATAATTCCCCAAAACACTAATTTTTTCTATTAGGATTTAACCAATGCCTTCAAAACCAATGTCTCTTGCTACACATGCACTATTACAGTGTTTTGCTCCAGTGTGATCGTAGCAATAATCATTTACCTAGGATTTCAGTGAACAAAAAATAAGAATTTTAAACTTATTTTTTAAAACTGCAAATATTTACATGATCTGAAAAGAAATCAAAGTATTAAAACTATAATTTAAAATGGTAAGTGTAAGTCTTCTCCCTGATAAGTAGCTGCCATTGTATTAGGAGGCACATGTAAGACTCTAAAATGGAGGCAATCAGCAGTCTTACCTTATTAGGATGCCTATGACACATTAAGGACCAGCTTGTCATGTGAATTAGTGGTACATATACCATGGTGGTAACTAAGGTCTCTAATAGAAATTATGACCAACTAAATAGATAGGAGAAATTGATACCTGGTACTGGAAATATAGTTAACTACTCAGTGGTAGTGAAGTCATAGTTTTTTAGAAGAATCTACAACTACTACTTTCCAAAGCAGACTAAGCCCTAGATTCAATCTGTAAACATTTGCCCTTAAATTCACAGACAAGTGTAATGTTTACTTCATATTAAGCAAACTTCTGTTTGCAAATAGGGAGAAAAAAAAACTACAACCGATAAAATGGGGATTTGTGGAGCACAGTCCAAATGGATACATTTACAAAACACGATTGATCCTAAGGCTTAAGAACACTGTAGAAGAGGGTCTAAAATAATTGTAAGAGCTAGAAAATTCAAGGAGTTTGTTGTGAGATTGTGTGTGTTACTAATATCAGAAGCTATACCCGTAAGTTGTCAAAAACATGAGCTTAATAAGGAGGACACCAACTAACATGCTAATCTGTACGAGGAAAAGTATGTGAGCCTTTAACCATACACAGAACCTATAGGCAACTGAAAAATCTTGATATCAGAGAGGTGGTCGATCTTGGAAAGATCACATGAATTATTTGTCCAGTGACAAATGGTCAGCCCAAAACCATACATACATATACATGTATAAATATGTGTGTATGTATGTTTACGCATATAATAGCAGTTAAGGGAAGAAGAGGCTTTGAATTTAAAGGAGAGCATTGAGAGTTCCTTGGGATGTGATATATAGGGAAGAAATGGAAAGGAACATACTTTAGTTATTGTATAATATTAAAATTCCAAAATAAAATGTATTTTTTATTGATAATTATAATTATTATTCAAGAATTCAAAGAAACACAACACAATTCCTGTGTGCTGGCATCTGTCCATTATTTAGGCAGTTTATCCAGATAGTTCTCTGTTGATACATTTGTAAGGAGATGACAGCTTTAGCTCTTCTCTGCTGGAAAGATTAATATATGAGCCACAGTGGCCAAATGGTATTGATGCTGTGTATAAAATCATTAGAGGTAACTGAGAGTCTCATTTAGATGATTTTTTTCTACAGAATTTTTTTATATACATGCTGAAAATACTCAGTGCTTTAGAACACTGAGCTTGAAAAATAGAAAATCTCTCAATCTAACTTCCTAATTTTATGATATACAAAAAAGGAGTAAAGTCTTCTGCTTTTCTTTGCCTAGAATATCACAAATCAAAGCAAATTTCTTGGTTTAAAATCTAATCAAAATGCTTTACTAAAGGAAATAATGCTTTGTTTATTAGTATGTGCGTGTGTGTGATTGTGTGTGCCTTTTTATGCTGTGATATATTCAATTATTAAAAGCTTACAAAACACTATTCTCAGAAATTATATGCCAAGGTTGTATTCTGAATCTGTGATTAGAACTAAGCTTTGTCCCTCTATTATTTTCATGTACTAACAACTCTTTGAACAGCACATGGAGAGGGTTCTTCAAAGACAATCTTTCTTCTTCCTCATAACTAGTGTATGTTAGTAAGCATCATTTTGTTTGCATCTGTATTACATTTGCTTTATTCATCAGTGCAGTCTGCTCATGTTATTGCTTATTTTTAATTAAAGTTTTTGTCTGATTTCATTACTGTACTCTTTACAATCTAGACGTAAGTCACTTGCTAGATATGGGTTTGCAAGTAACTTAATTCACCTGAATAATACTACTTCCAAATAGGCAACCTACTGATTGGGAGAAGATCTTCAACAACCCCACAACAGATAAAGGTCTGATCTCCAAAATATATAAAGAACTCAAGAA